>JAODUO010003524.1:0-11087 GCA_025642075.2 Ridgeia piscesae | reverse complement strand
TTACAACATGCTCCATGTGTAATTGGTGTCTTTTACAACATGCTACTCATGTGTAATTGGTGTCTTTTACAACATGCTACTTGGACATAGTGGAAGTCCTTTATCACTTTTCCCAGGTGTAGCAATGTGTTGGCCGTCTGATATGCCAGACTAACACCCAACCCTTTCCTACAGGGACACTGAAGACAAAAGGGGCTGACCTGACTGCCAATATGCCATACCATGTCAGGGCAAACTTGGGTATGTTATATTATGTGTAACATTTCTGTGAAATTACACCAGCACAGAAATATATATATGACATTACACCAATGTAGAAACTTATATTTGACATTAAATAAGTGCAGCAGAATCTCCGAATCATAATACCAGTGCAGTGATATTACACCATTCCAGTAGCCACCTCTGTAACATTACACCAGTGCAGTGACATTACACCATTCCCAGAAAAAAGGCCACCTTCCTGTTTAACATTACACCAGTGCAGTGACATTACACCATTCCAGTAGCCACCTCTGTAACATTACACCAGTGCAGTGACATTACACCATTCCAGTAGCCACCTCTGTAACATTACACCAGTCCAAAAAAAGTAGCCACCTTGTAACATTACACCAGTGCAGTGACATTACACCATTCCAGTAGCCACCTCTGTAACATTACACTAGTGCAGTGACATTACACCATTCCAGTAGCCACCTCTGTAACATTACACCAGTGCAGTGACATTACACCATCCAGTAGCCACCTCTGTAACATTACACCAGTGCAGTGACATTACACCAGTCCAGTAGCCACCTCTGTAACATTACACCAGTGCAGTGATGTGACGGTTTCTTTGTGACCGACATCTTTATGACATTATGTCAGTCCAGCAATCGTGACTGACATTATACCTTGTCTTGCAAGTGACATTATAGTGATTATACCAGTGCAGAAACCATTAATGTGACATTATACCAGTCCTGCAACTGTCAATATAAACAGATCTCCACAGATCACCACTGAGCAACTACAAAACTATATACTTCTTTGGTCCATTTTTTCTTTATATAATGCTTTAACAAATTTAACATACGGTTTTAAAAAAAACATTCACAAAATAAACAGTATTAAAATTCTGCATAGATTTCAAATCCTCTGTGTCACCGTCTTTCACCGAGATGATTAATGGCTGCTCTCAACACAGTCACACTATTCTGTATTGGTGTTATTCTGCATATAATAGGTCAGCAACTATACTACTGGGTATGCTGTATTATACTACCTGGTATATTATATTGCTTGAATATATATTATCCCCAAAGGATATCAAGACTTGGTGTGAATAAACATTACATAGATACACACAAGACTTAATTGAACGAAAGAAAGTGTAGTCAATATTGCACATGATGGTTGGGCAAATAAACCATACAGGGGGGGGGGTATGTAGCCAACAAACACAGCAAATTCTTAACCACCTATGTAGCACAGTGGGTGAAACATCAGACAAGCAATGTTTCCGTCCTGGAGTTCTCACTTTGAGTCACGCAGTGTACCTGCATTGAACTGAATTTTGCTATGTTCACTCTAAGTTTATGATACCTTTTGCTTTGCATAATACTATTCCTTTATCGAAAACATACATATAAGCATTATAGAAGATAGACTTGCTATATGGCAGATTCCAAGCCAAAGTCTCCTGGCAATATCAGCAGCCCAATGAGAGTTGGTCACATGAGACGATGGATCCAGTATGAAAGTTCACACCCTTTCACACCTTGTCTTGGAAGTCAAGGTCAAGGTCACGGTACATTTCCTTGATAACATTCACGTTGGCAGAGAGGGTAACGAGAAACGTATCCATCTGTGAGATCACCTGCAACAGTAACACATGGCCTCACTATCAGAGATACTTATGTAACACATGGCCTCACTATCAGAGATACTTATGTAACACATGGCCTCACTATCAGAGATACTTATGTAACACATGGCCTCACTATCAGAGATACTTATGTAACACATGGCCTCACTATCAGAGATACTTATGTAACACATGGCCTCACTATCAGAGATACTTATGTAACACATGGCCTCACTATCAGATATACTTATGTAACACATGGCCTCACTATCAGAGATACTTATGTAACACATGGCCTCACTATCAGAGATACTTATGTAACACATGGCCTCACTATCAGAGATACTCATGTAACCTATGGCCTTAGAATCAGTGATACTTGTGTAACACATGGCCTTAGTATCAGTGATACATATGTAAAACATCGCCTTAGTATCAGTAATACATATGTAAAACAAACATGCGCCTTTAGAATCAGTGATACTTTGTAACACATCCTTAGAATCAGTGATACTTATGTAACACATAACCTTAGAATCAGTGATACTTATGTAACCATGGCCTTAGAATCAGTGATACTTATGTAACACATGGCCTTAGAATCAGTGATACTTATGTAACACATGGCCTTAGAATCAGTGATACTTGTGTAACACATGACCTTAGTATCAGTAATACATATGTAAAACATCGCTTTAGTATCAGTAATACTTATGTAACACATGGCCTTAGTATCATTGATGCTTTAAAATGAAGTATATCTCGGGTCATTCACTTCATTGCAGAGTAGTTATCTACTCTTTTTAGAAGCAGGTATAATGGGTGACTACATTCATCCCACTTTTGATAAATTAATAGATGCGCACCCAAGCCTTCCCACTCGCGCACTTCACGTCTATTAGGGACTACAGTGTATACGGTATACAAATTTTACTCACTTCGTCTTCCATGTTGTCCTTGTCAAACGCAAGAGTTTTCAGAAATGATGATCTCCAGGGCATCATGTGAGAGATTACCTGCAACATGAGTTATGTGGGAGATTATCATGAGAAGTACCGGGGTAACGAAAAAAAAAAAATTATGTACAACAAAAACTGACATGTATGAGATGAGATAATCTACAATGGCAAATAGTTGATTATCTCCAATTACAGAGTGGTAAATTGTTAGTACGTTGTGGATGTATGGTGAGTGAATGGTGCACTGTGAATGTATGGTGAGTGAATGGTACATTGTGGATGTATGGTGTATAAATGGTACATTGTGGATGTATGGTGTATAAATGGTGCACTGTGGATGTATGATGTATAAATGGTGCAGTGTGGATGTATGATGAGATAATGATACATTGTAGATGTATGATGAATGAATGGTACATTGTAGATGTATGGTGAATGAATGGTACATTGTAGATGTATGGTGAGTGAATGGTACATTGTAGATGTATGGTGAATGAATGGTACATTGTAGATGTATGATGAATGAATGGTACATTGTAGATGTATGATGAATGAATGGTACACTGTAGATGTATGATGAATGAATGGTACATTGTAGATGTATGGTGATGAATGGTACATTGTGGATGTATGGTGCATGAATGGTACACTGTGGACATATGGTGTATAAAATGGTGCATTGTGGATGTATGATGAGATAATGATACATTGTAGATGTATTTTAAAATTGTAAAAAAAAAAATTTTTTTTTTAAAAATTTGGAAAGTTTTTTTTTTAAAAAAAAATTTTTTTAAAAAAAAGGGGGTGGGTTTTTTTAAAAAGGGAAAAAAACCCCCAATTTTTTTTTTTTAAAAAAAAAAACCCCCCCCCCCCCTTTTTTTTAAGTTTTTAAAAAAAATTTTTTTAAAAATTTTTTAAATTTCTTTTTGGTTTTTCCCAAATTTTTTTTTTTTTTTGGGTTTTTTTTAAATTTTTTTTTTGGGGGAAATTTTTTTTTGGGGGGGGAAAAAAAAAATTTTAAAACCCCTTTTTTTGGGGAAAAACCCCAAAAAAATTAAAAAATTTTTTTTTTTAAAAATTTTTTTAAAATTTTTTTTTTGGGGGAAGGGGGACTTAAAAAGGGGTTTTTTTTAAAAGGGGGGAAGGGAAAAAAAGGTTTTTTTGGGGGGGGAAAATTTTGGGGTTGTTTTTTTTTTGGGGAAAAAAAAAAAAATTTTTTTTAAATTTAAAATGGGGAATTTTTTAAATTTTTTTTTTTTTTTAAAAATTTTTTAAATTTAAAAAAGGGGGTTTAATAATTTTTTTTTGGGGAAAAAAATTTTTTTTTTTTGGGGGGGGGTTTAAAAAGGGGGTTTTGGGAAAATTTTTGGTAATTTTTTTTGGGGGGTTTTGGGTTTTTTTTTTAAAAGGTTTTTAAAAAAAAAAAATTTTTTTAAATGTTTAAAAAAATTTTTTTTTAAAAGGGGTTTTTTGGGGGGGTTTTTTTTTTTAAAAAATTTTTTTTAAATTTTTTGGGGTCCTTTAATTTTTTTTTTTTTTAAAATTTTTTTTTAAAAAAAAGGGTTTTTTAAAAAAAATTTTTTTTTTTTTTTAAAAAAATTTTAAATTTTAAAAAAAATTTGAAAAAAAAAGGGGAAAAGGGGGGAAAAAATTTTAAAAAAAAAACCTTTTTGGGGGAAAAGGCCCTTGTGGTTAAAAAAGGAAAAAAGGAAAAAAATTTTAAAAAATTTTTTTTTTTTTTAAAAAATTTTTTTTAAAAAAATTTTTTTTGGGGGAAAAAAAAGGTTTTAAATGGGGAAAAAATTTTTTTTTTTAAAAAAGGTTTTTTGGGGGAAAATTTAAACTTTTTTAAAAAAAATTTTTTTTTTTTTTTGGGGGGTTTTTAAAAAAAAATTTTAAAAAAAGGGGTTTTTTTTTTAAAAAATAAAATTTTTTTTGGGGGGTTTTCCCCCAAAAAAAAAAATTTTTTTTGGGGGGGGAAAAAATTTTTAAAGGGGGTTTTGGGGGAAAAATTTAAAAAAAAGGGGGGGGAAAAAATTTTTTAAAATTTTAAATTTTGGGGGGTTTAATTTTTTTTTTTTAAATGTTAAAAAAGGGGGGGAAAAAAAATTGTAATGAAAAAAAAAGGGGTTTAAAAAAAAGGGGGGAAAAAAAAAATTTTTTTTAAAAAAAATTTTTAAAAAAAAAATTTTTTTTTTGGGGGGAAATTAAAAAAAAAAAAAAAAGGGGTTTTGGAAAAAACTTGGGGGGTTGAAAGGGAATTTGAAATAAAAAAGGGGGTTTGGGGGAAGGGCCCCTTGGGGGGTTTTTTTTTTTGGGGGGGAATTTTTTTTGGGGTTTCCTTTTTGGGGGGGAAGGGGAAAAATTTAAAAAGGAAAGGGGGTGGGGGGGAAAAACCCCCCCCGGGGGGGGGGGTTTTCCCCTTTTTAATTTTTGGGGGGGGGGGGGGGGTTTTTTAAAAAAAGGGGGGGAAAGGGAAAAATTTAAAAAAAAGGGGGGGGGGGTTTTTTTTTAAAAAAAAAATTTGGGGGTTTTTGGTGGGGGTTTAAGTTTTTAAAAAGGTTAAAACTTTTTCAAAAAAATTTGAAATTATTCTTTTAAAATTTTTTAAATTTTTTGGGGTTTTTTAAAATGTAAAAAAAAAATTTTTTTTTTTAAAATTGGGGGTTTTGGTTTTTTTAAAAAAGGGGAAATTTTTTTAAAATTTTGGGGGTTAATTTTTTTTTTGGGGGTTTTGGGTAAGGGGTTTTTTTTAAAAAGGGGGTTTTTTAAAATTTTTTGGGGGGGGTTTTTTTTAAAAAAAATTTTTGGGGTTTTTAAAAAATTCCCTTTAAAAAATTTTTTAAAAATTCAAAAAAATTTTTTAAAAAAATTTTCCCATTTTTTGAAAAAAACCCCCCAAAAAAATTTTTTTCCCCCCAAACCAAAAATTTTTTTTAAACTTTAAAAAAAAAAAAAAATTTCCCATTTTTTTTTTAAAACCCCTTTTAAAACCCTTTTTTCTTTTTTTTTTTTTTAAAAAAAACATTTAAATTTTTTTTAAAAAAAAAAAAAAATTTTTTTTTTTTTTAAAAATTTTTTTTTGGGGTTTTTTTAAAAATTTTCCCAAAAATTTTTTTTTTTCCCCCCCTTTTTTTTTTTTTCCCCCCCCCCCCTTTTTTTCCCCTTTAAAAACCCCCCCCAAAAAACCCCTTTTAAAATTTTTAAATTTTTTTTTTAAAAAATTTTAACAAAATTTTTCCCTTTCCCAAAAAATTTTTTTTTTCCCCCCCCCCCAAACCCCCCCGGGCATTAAAAAAACCCCCCCCCCCCCCCTTTTTAAAATTTTTTTTTAAAAAAAACATTTTTAAATTAAAAAAAAAAAAAAAAACCCCCAAAAATTTAAACCCAAATTTTTTAAAAACCCCCTTTAATTAAAAAATTTTCCTTAAACCCCCCCAAAAAGGTTTTTTTTCCCCCCTTCCCCCCCCCCCCCAAAAATTTTTCCCCAAAAAAAACCCCCCCCCAAAAAAAAACCCCCAACCCCCCCTTTTTCCCCCCCAACTTTTCCCTTCCCCCCCCCCCCCCCGGGTGCCCCCTTTTTCCACCCCCCAAAACCCCCCCGTAAAAACCCCCCCTTTTTTCCCCACCCCCCAAAAAAAAAAAACCCCCCCCCCCCCAAAAAATTTTAAAATTCCCCCCAAAAAACCCCCCCCTTTTTAACCCCAGTGCCCCCCCCCCCCCCTTTAAAAAAAATGAGGCCCCCCCTTAACCCCCCCAAAAACCCAAAAAAAATTTTTTTTTTTTTAAAAAAAATTTTTTTTACAACATGCTACTCATGTGTAATTGGTGTCTTTTACAACATGCTCTCATGTGTAATTGGTGTCTTTTACAACATGCTCTCATGTGTAATTGGTGTCTTTTACAACATGCTACTTGGACATAGTGGAAGTCCTTTATCACTTTTCCCAGGTGTAGCAATGTGTTGGCCGTCTGATATGCCAGACTAACACCCAACCCTTTCCTACAGGGACACTGAAGACAAAAGGGGCTGACCTGACTGCCAATATGCCATACCATGTCAGGGCAAACTTGGGTATGTTATATTATGTGTAACATTTCTGTGAAATTACACCAGCACAGAAATATATATATGACATTACACCAATGTAGAAACTTATATTTGACATTAAATAAGTGCAGCAGAATCTCCGAATCATAATACCAGTGCAGTGATATTACACCATTCCAGTAGCCACCTCTGTAACATTACACCAGTGCAGTGACATTACACCATTCAAGTAGCCACCTCTGTAACATTACACCAGTGCAGTGATATTACACCATTCCAGTAGCCACCTCTGTAACATTACACCAGTGCAGTGACATTACACCATTCCAGTAGCCACCTCTGTAACATTACACCAGTGCAGTGACATTACACCTTTCCCAGTAGCCACCTCTGTAACATTACACCAGTGCAGTGACATTACACCAGTCCAGTAGCCACCTATGTAACATTACACCAGTGCAGTGACATTACACCATTCCAGTAGCCACCTCTGTAACATTACACTAGTGCAGTGACATTACACCTTTCCCAGTAGCCACCTCTGTAACATTACACCAGTGCAGTGACATTACACCATCCAGTAGCCACCTCTGTAACATTACACCAGTGCAGTGACATTACACCATCCAGTAGCCACCTCTGTAACATTACACCAGTGCAGTGATGTGACGGTTTCTTTGTGACCGACATCTTTATGACATTATGTCAGTCCAGCAATCGTGACTGACATTATACCTTGTCTTGCAAGTGACATTATAGTGATTATACCAGTGCAGAAACCATTAATGTGACATTATACCAGTCCTGCAACTGTCAATATAAACAGATCTCCACAGATCACCACTGAGCAACTACAAAACTATATACTTCTTTGGTCCCATTGCCTGATATATGTAGCCTACGTTACCCAGGCTCCACAAGGTGGCAGCACATCCCTCACTAGGGCTAGAACATTAATGGCTTCTGACAATTTGACAGTGGTACCGATTTACCCTGAATCAGGTTAGAGAGCCATGCTAACTTGGTAATAAAACATTTTGTAACAGCAGTGTTGTATCAGTTGATATAATGCTTTAACAATTATTTAACATACGAGTTATAACAAAACATGTCACAAAATAAACAGTATTAAAATTCTGCATAGATTTCACATCCTCTGTGTCACCGTCTTTCACCGAGATGATTAATGGCTGCTCTCAACACAGTCACACTATTCTGTATTGGTGTTATTCTGCATATAATAGGTCAGCAACTATACTACTGGGTATGCTGTATTATACTACCTGGTATATTATATTGCTTGAATATATATTATCCCCAAAGGATATCAAGACTTGGTGTGAATAAACATTACATAGATACACACAAGACTTAATTGAACGAAAGAAAGTGTAGTCAATATTGCACATGATGGTTGGGCAAATAAACCATACAGGGGGGGGGGTATGTAGCCAACAAACACAGCAAATTCTTAACCACCTATGTAGCACAGTGGGTGAAACATCAGACAAGCAATGTTTCCGTCCTGGAGTTCTCACTTTGAGTCACGCAGTGTACCTGCATTGAACTGAATTTTGCTATGTTCACTCTAAGTTTATGATACCTTTTGCTTTGCATAATACTATTCCTTTATCGAAAACATACATATAAGCATTATAGAAGATAGACTTGCTATATGGCAGATTCCAAGCCAAAGTCTCCTGGCAATATCAGCAGCCCAATGAGAGTTGGTCACATGAGACGATGGATCCAGTATGAAAGTTCACACCCTTTCACACCTTGTCTTGGAAGTCAAGGTCAAGGTCACGGTACATTTCCTTGATAACATTCACGTTGGCAGAGAGGGTAACGAGAAACGTATCCATCTGTGAGATCACCTGCAACAGTAACACATGGCCTCACTATCAGAGATACTTATGTAACACATGGCCTCACTATCAGAGATACTTATGTAACACATGGCCTCACTATCAGAGATACTTATGTAACACATGGCCTCACTATCAGAGATACTTATGTAACACATGGCCTCACTATCAGAGATACTTATGTAACACATGGCCTCACTATCAGAGATACTTATGTAACACATGGCCTCACTATCAGATATACTTATGTAACACATGGCCTCACTATCAGAGATACTTATGTAACACATGGCCTCACTATCAGAGATACTTATGTAACACATGGCCTCACTATCAGAGATACTCATGTAACCTATGGCCTTAGAATCAGTGATACTTGTGTAACACATGGCCTTAGTATCAGTGATACATATGTAAAACATCGCCTTAGTATCAGTAATACATATGTAAAACATCGCCTTAGAATCAGTGATACTTATGTAACACATGGCCTTAGAATCAGTGATACTTGTGTAACACATAACCTTAGAATCAGTGATACTTATGTAACACATAACCTTAGAATCAGTGATACTTATGTAACGCATGGCCTTAGAATCAGTGATACTTATGTAACACATGGCCTTAGAATCAGTGATACTTATGTAACACATGGCCTTAGAATCAGTGATACTTGTGTAACACATGACCTTAGTATCAGTAATACATATGTAAAACATCGCTTTAGTATCAGTAATACTTATGTAACACATGGCCTTAGTATCATTGATGCTTTAAAATGAAGTATATCTCGGGTCATTCACTTCATTGCAGAGTAGTTATCTACTCTTTTTAGAAGCAGGTATAATGGGTGACTACATTCATCCCACTTTTGATAAATTAATAGATGCGCACCCAAGCCTTCCCACTCGCGCACTTCACGTCTATTAGGGACTACAGTGTATACGGTATACAAATTTTACTCACTTCGTCTTCCATGTTGTCCTTGTCAAACGCAAGAGTTTTCAGAAATGATGATCTCCAGGGCATCATGTGAGAGATTACCTGCAACATGAGTTATGTGGGAGATTATCATGAGAAGTCCCGGGGAAACGAAAAAAAAATTTTCCAAAAAAAACTGAATGTATAAGGAAATTACGGGCTATTGATTTTCCCAAAAAAGGTGGAAAGTTGACTTTTTTAGGGGATAATGGTCATGTGAATTATTGGTGGGGAAATTGGGATTTTGGGGTTTAAAAGGGAAGGGGATTATTTAAAAAGGGTATTGGGGATGTTTGATAAAGGGAGTTATGAGAAGAAAATATAATTTAGATGAATGAAAATGGTCATTGAGTTATGGTAAATAATGGATTTTAGGAGGGAAAGGGCTTGTGATGTTTAATGAATGGTTTTAGATTTGTGTGTGGTACATTTTTGATGTAATGGCACAATTATGTGAATAAGGGTACATTTTTTGGTATAAGGTCTTGTGGATTAGGGTATGTTACACGTGGACTTGGGATAAAATTGCATTTATTAAGAGATAATGATACGTAGATTTTGGGTAAATAATTAAATTTGAGATTTAAATAAGGAAATTGTGATTTTGTGAAGAAGGCTTTTAATTTGGTGAAAAAGGTACAGGATGTATATGAAGAATTAATTGTAATTTGGGTGAATGTTGTTTAATGTAGGGTAATAAGGGTACATTTTTTAGGGTAAAAGGGTGTTTAATGTTTAATAATGGTCATTTGATTAGGTAATTTGGGTCATTGTAATGTAGGGAATAAGGGTACTTGGGGAGATGGTGGGGGGGAAATTGTAAAAAAGGAAGGGGAAAAGGTAATTGTAGTGTATGGTAAATGTGGAATTTTGGGGTTATTGAATGAAGGACTTGTTTTAGGGTAATAATGGTTTTGATGTATTAATAAGGGTACTTGGGGAGAGGTAATAATGGTACATTGTGGATGTAGGGTAATTGTGGTAAGAACGTTTGGGGGGTTGGGAAGGGTACAGTGGTAATGAACGTGTTGTACGGACTTGGGGTAATGTACAGGGGGGTTGTGGGGGAAGGGTCACTGTGGTGAATGTACAGGGGGGTTGGGGTTGGGGGAAGGGTCATTGTAGTGAATGTACAGGGGGTTTTGGGGGGAATGGTAATTGTATGAATGTAATGTTTTGGTGGTAAGGGGAAAATTGGGGTAATGTCACTGGGGGTTTTGGGGTGAGTGGAAAATTGTGGTGAATGTCATGGGGGTTTTGGGGTGAGTGGTACTTGTGGTGAATGTACTGGGGGGTTTTGGGGTAAAATGGAAAATTGTGGTGAATGTCATGGGGGTTTTGGGGTAGAGGTTTTGAGGGGGTGTTGTTGGGGTGTTGAA
>JAODUO010003522.1:0-12281 GCA_025642075.2 Ridgeia piscesae | reverse complement strand
CCAAGTTTTTACCTTTTCGGAAAATAAGGTAAAAAAACTATTTGTCGCAAAATTTTTTTAAAATTTTTTTTGCAAAATTTGTTGGGGGAAACCCGGGGTGAAAGGAAATTTAAAAGGCCAAAAAAAAAAATTTTTTTTTTTTGGGGCTTAAAGGGTAACGGGTTTTAAAACAAAATTGATAACCAGGTCAATAAGCCTTGCCCATGATGGATTCCCCAATGGCCGCACGTACAAGACAGGATTTTTTCATCCTCCCAAGTATTTTCATATTTGGGGGCAATAAAACAATAAATTAAATTATACACAAACAAACCTGAAATGTTACTGGAAATAAAATTTAAAAATTTAAAACTAAGCCCAAAATAACCAAAAAAAATACTAAAAACAAACACTTTTAGCATCTTTAAAATATTTGGGAAATTTTTAATTATGAAAATAATAATCCTGGTTTGAGATAAAAAACATTTTTTCTTTTTTCCTGCTAGGTCCATATAGAACCTGCCGTTTCCCCCTGGTTAAGCTTCCATAATTGGTTTTAAACCCGGAAACAGTGTTGGTTAAAAAAAAAAGGAACAAAAAGAAGGGGATTCCGGGAAACCCCCGGGCCATAAAAGCTAACTGCAAAATTTTTCCCAGCAGGGGCTGTATCCAGGGTCCCTGTGGCCCAATTCCAATTTAATCCTTTACCCGGGGAAGGGGTTTTTCCTTCCCATTAGTGTGGTTTGCAAGTGGGTTCCATGGCACCTTTTTTTTATGTCGGGTGGCGGGCCCGTGTCGAATTATTTCACCCAAAATTCAGACTCTTTTGTCAAGGCGAAGGCAATCTTTATCAGGCAAAAGCCAGGGCCAAATGGGGGAATCCCCCGCCCTGGGTTTTTGGGGAAACCCGCGGAAAAAGGGGAAGGGGTTTTACCCCCCCCAAAAAAAAATTCGGTAAAACACCACCCGCGGAAGGTTTTTGGGGGGAGGGTTTTAACCCCCGGGGAGGATTTGGCCTTCCCCGACTCCCCGGAAACAAACACGGGAGGGGAAAAATTTGGGGCCCCCAAACGGGGGGGCCCTAAAACCCCCCCCTTTTTTTTTTTTGGGTTTTTTTAAAACCAAAGCCCCCCCTTTAAAAACCCCCCCTTAACCCCCAAAAAAAAAAGAAAAATTCAGGGAAAAAAAAAAAAAATAATCAAAAAAAGTAAAAACAAAAAAAATTTTCAAAAATTTTAAATAGCTTAAAAATTTTTTTTGTATGCTTTTTTTTTTCGGGGTTTTTAAAAAAACCCCCAAAACTTTTTTTTGGGCCCCCTTTCTTGTTCAAAATGTTTTTACGCGGAACCGATGCGAAATCCTCCTGCGCTGTAAGTTGAAGCCCCGTAAATGATGGACACCGCCCCAGGGCTCCAAACCTGAATAAACGCTGAAAATCGAAAAAAATTAGCCACGGGTTTGTAAAAGGGTAAAAGAATTTTAAACGCTGGGGAAGAATTAATTATGGCCTTTCTCATAAGGAAACATCGGCCACCTGGTGTAAATTACCGACTTTTGTGTGCAACGGGGGGCCCCCCCCAATTTTTTGGGCACAATGCCTCTTATTTCCCAAGCCAAACCCATTGATTTAACCAAAAATTGACTAAACACTTAAATGAACGGGCCCCGGGCCCCAAAATAAAAAACCTTAAACAACCCAAAAATAAAAAAGGGTCCTAATCAAAAATTCAAGTCCATAAAAAGTGCATTTGATATGGCTGTATTGCCGGGGGTTTCCCGAATTAAAAACCTTTCCATAAATTTCGTGTTTATTTGTCCCAGATATTGTAAATTTATGTTATTAAAAAGAAAATTTTGTTGTTAAAACCACCAAAATACAAAGTTTAAATATTTTCTCAAAGTTATGCAACCAATTAACTCACTCCGTTTTGAAACATAGTTAATTTCTTTGGTTAGTAAAAGGTAAGGATTAATTTTTTAATTTAAAATTTTTGAAAACTTTTAAGGAAACCCCCAAAAATTAAGAAGTTTTTTCCCCAAAAAGGGCTTCCAAATTTTTTCCCCCCAAGGGGCTTTCCCTTTAAATTTTCCATTTATTGGGTAACCAACCCCTTTTTTCCCCCAATTTTTTAATTTAATTCTGGGAAAAGAACAGGGGTTTTTTTTCCCTTTTTTAATTTTCCCCCTTTGCCAGGTTGTTGTTTTTAAAATACTTAAAACTTTTATTTTTTATTAAAAATTTTTTTTTTATTTAAAAATTTTTAAAAATTTTTTTTTCCCCCCTCTTTCAGAAGGGTTTCATGGGTAAAAAAAATTTAATTAAATTTTTGTTAAAAATTTAAAATATAAAGCTTTAAATTTAAGGAAAAAAATTTTTCCCCCAAAAAAATTTAGAATTTTTTTTAACCCAAACAAAAAACTAAAATTTCCCAAAAAATTTGGCCCCAAAAAACCCTTTTTTATTTTTTTAAAAACCAAAAAAAAGGGTTTTTTTGCCCAAAAGCGGGTTAAATACTCACTCGGCACAAATATAACCAAAATCCAAGTCGGCGCGTAAATTACCACCCCGGTCAAGCCCAAAAACTCCAATAACCCTTTAACCCAAAAAAAACCATGTGGGGACCAATTCCGCGCGAAGCGAAAACCAGGACACTAAACATTTAGAACCTTTTCCCCAAAAATTTTCTTAAAAAAGAGGGTTAATTTTGCAACTAGCCGCCCATAAAACCCATTGGCCCATCCTTGTCCGGGCATTTAAAAGGTTAAAACCCAAAACCCTTGAAGGTAACAAAACTCCCAAACACGGAATTAAAAACAATGTCTTACAATATTGGTAAAAAACCTTTATTTTTAACCTTTAAAACCAAGTTTATACTTATTAAACAAGCATGTTTTTGGGATTGCACTTTTGGGAATTTCCCCCCTTCCAAGGGTTTATAAACTTTTTAACTTGCTTTAAAAATTTTAATTTTTGGGATTACAAGAATTTTTGTATTGTTAAAGAGGGAAAATATCTTAATTTCAACATTATTTTAAAGGGTTACCAAAAATACTAATTTTTTAAAAAAGGGGACTCCTAAATTTAAAATACTGCATTATAAAATGATAATATAAGTTTAAAAATAATTTTGAATTTTCAAAATCCTAACCAAATTGGGAAATTTTCCTTAACGATGCCCAAATCAAATCACAAACCACCAATGGGTTTTAAATACAATAAGTTAATTAAAGGGAAATAGACCCCAAATTTTCCAAAAAAGGGATTCAAGGTTACTACAAATTCATAAGGCCCTTGGGGGAAAGAATTTACTCAAAGGGTGGCATAAAAAGCCACCCAAAGACCCAATAACGGGAAAAAACTACCCACTGCAGATTTTTACAGTTAATTCTTTAATTTAATTGAAAAATCATTTACAGAGTTTAATAAAGGCCATTGGTATTTTTGGGGATGAAAAACATATACGGCCAATAAAAAATTGAATAACAAAATCATGCCCCAATTTTTTTTTTGGCATAAAACCGCTTACAAATAGGGTTACACTTGTAACCTTGGGAATCCTTTCCCTTTCCAAATTAGGTTTCCCGCCAAACTTGGGTTCTCCCCAAAACCCTGGGCCCCGTGCCATGGCCAAACAGCAACGGGAAACCAGTGGTAAGGCCCCAAGGGACCCGTCTGGGGCCTGCGGGGAAGGGCATTAAAATTCTGCACCCGTGTCCTTTAAATGCCATGGTGAAATTTCAACTTAAACGAAAAGCTATTTAAATAATGAACCAAACCCCAATCAAACCTTTACAAGCCCCAAAGATTAAAAAATTTAAATCGAAAAATAAAAATTTCAAAAATAAAACAAAAAGCAGGAAAAGGATTTGGAAAAAACCCAAAGGGAAACACTAATGGGGGTTTGGGTTTTTAAAAAATTCAACAAAGCTTGGGTTCAAACAATCGATTACATCCCCCCGGGGCCCGGGACAAAAATAATTAAGGCTTGGGTAAAAACCCCAAAGGAATTTCCCATTAAAGCCGTCCGGCTTCCACCGGGAATCCTCAGGAAATTTTAAGATTTAAAATTGACAACCGGATTCCCGGCACCTGCGCACCACTACAGCCTGATTTGTGAATTCCCTTGAGGTTTGAAAGCCCGTCGCCCCCGGCGCTTGCAATTGTTTGCAAAGGGGTTTTCCCCCTCAGGCGCAGCGGGGTTTTTGGGGGTTTTCATTTACCCAAAAATTTGTTGGGGTGCCATTTCCTAAAACCGCTTTTGTTCACAGGGCATTTCAGGGGTTCTCCAGGCACCCCAAAAAGGAAAATTTTCCGGCGCGTGTGTTTAAAAGATTCATAAGATAAACTAAATTTTTGAAAAAATTCCAGTTTGTAAATTAACTGCTAGCAAAATACCTATGCATTTTCTTCAAACAATGTGTAATTAAAGTCCACAATTTTTATGTAATTTTTGTATTTACCAATGACCAGGAAAAATAAATATGGGACCCATCAGGAAGATGTCCAAGCATGGACAAAGGGAGAAGGCAACAAAGGATCTGTGAATGCTACAAGACCAGACAATGAAAGGAAGGCCACAGCCCCATCAGGTGGCTGGTCAGGGTGATTTCACACCGGTGGTCAACAAAGTGGCAATTAAGGACAAGACACACTGCAGTGGAGACTCCCCCAGGAAAAACCCATCCTGGCCACGTAAAACCACTCAACAACGAAGACAGAGGTACTTGCATAAAATGAATGTGCCAACAAGTTGGGCAGATGTGTGCAATTACTCGAGTCACGCTCCGGCGAACACGCGCATATGCAGCCGGGGCAAATGAATCTCTTTCGATGAACAAGTGGGGTTAGATTTCAGCGTGAATAAATTATGCTGCCCCGCGCTTGTCGCCGCAGTCAGCGCACACTCTCGGATGTTACGCCGGTGCACTCATGCGTGGGCTATCGGTCACACTTGTAGTGTGGCAATACCTGTGTTCGTCACGCTTGGTCGCTCATGCATAACTGATACGGTCCCTTGGGTGCGATGTATGCGAAGGTGACACCCAAGAAGATCCACTTGGGCCCGGCAGGAGGGGAGGAGGGGGCTGGTGGAGGGTGTTTGTGGCGGGAATAGAGCGCATATATTCATGAGGACTGCCCTCAAAGCCACATCACAGACAACTGACGATTTCTTGTCTTCCATAAAGGCTGGTCTTCGCAGCCAGTGATTAACCAATCCCATGGCAACCACGTGCGTAGACAGCACAACAGTGACTTCAGACTGGATCATGGGACTTGGTGGTCAGTCTTCCAAACCAGCTATGTGCAACTGGACAGTGAATATCCAGAATCACTGGACAGACGAGGAACTATTGGAGAAATGTGACCATCTCTTCTCATGTTCAAACCCTTTCTTTGTGGTCTGCATATTATTGCATTTAACCATTTCCTGGTGTATGGATATAAACAAGGCGTGTGGTTCCTGTAGGGGTTACGAGTAGAGGTTAAATAGTTAACCCTTTTACTTCCACTGATACTGACTAAATAGACTGGACCAACAGGATGGGACAATTCACTAAACAATAAACATTTACATAATTATGATTAGCATAATATACACAATACATACGTGATGGTTCTGTGGTAGGGGAACACCGAAAATATGTAAGCTATTAATGTCTATTACTAAAAACATATTTTCATACGGTAACTGTTTAAAAATAAATCTGTTTATGTAACACTGCATTTAATAAATCTACTGATTGAACAACTCTACTGTTACAATTTTAAAACATAAAACGCCAGTCTATAGTAAACATCATAAACAATTCACACCCTGGCTACGTTTCAGAACTGCCACAGTAACGAAACAAATATAATTAAACATGTGCAGTTATACACACACAGTGCAGTGCTGTGCACACAAAGCAAGACAACTGGAAAGTAAGGCGGAGACAGACGTGAGAAGCATGCACTAACTTTGATCTGATTAAACCATTCTGTCTGGGCATACATCTGCTTCAGGTCCGCATTCTGCAAGCAACACAAACAAAATAATATAATAGAAAACCCAATTCCATGCACGGCGGACAATGCAAATGAACAAAACAGCATCGAGGTGGACAACACGAATACCCAACGCGACAGATTCACTCTTGTGAAATTAACAGCATGTATTTATTTATTTAAAAAATTATTGTATTTAATTGTGTTTAATTTTTTTATTATAAATCCAGCAAAGTGTCCTGATGACAGCAATTAGAAGGTAATCTAGCAATCTACCATCCCATTTCACAGACCACTCACGCGGCTGCTAATATTAATTAGCACACCCAATACAATGCCACCGACACAAGCTGGCAATCTACATATTTGATGAGATAAACTTTTATCCCTTTTGATTTTTTTAAATTTGGCCCCCCCTCCCAAAAAAGGAAAAAAATTCCCAAAAAGTTAGTTTTTTTCGTTGGCATATTTTGGAAAAAAAAAAAAAACCCCAAAAAGGGGAAAAAAATTTTTGGGAATACATCAAGATAGTTATCTCATCAAATATGTAGATTGCCAGCTTGTGTCGGTGGCATTGTATTGGGTGTGCTAATTAATATTAGCAGCCGCGTGAGTGGTCTGTGAAATGGGATGGTAGATTGCTAGATTACCTTCTAATTGCTGTCATCAGGACACTTTGCTGGATTTAAAAAAAAAAAATTAAACCCAAAATTTAAAAACAAAATTTTTTTAAATAAATAAAACATCTTTAATTTCCGAAATCTTCCTTTATTGTTTTCCCCCTCTGGTTTTGTTTTTTCATTTTATAATTTTTCAATATTATTTGGTTGCTTCGAATCGGACCAAGCAGTTAAGAAACATTGGTACAAAAATAGTTCTGTCAGGTCTGTTCGACGGTTCAGTGCGTTGACAGGATCCGGCATAATCAATGTAAATTTATATGACTACCATTTTAAAGGCCCGGGTTAATTTTAAGATGTTTACAATAACTGGGGGTTTAATGTTTTTTTAAAAATAATTTTTCTAATTTTTTAAATCCGGGTTTACTAAACTTTTTATTTAAACATTTCAGAAAGAGAGAAAAGCAAAAAGAACATTTTTCTTTCCCAACTACCCAAAACCCAATATTTTATTGTGTTTTAAGGAAACCATAATAGTAATGTTTAGGAAAGCCCACCTGTTGACGGGTTTTTAAATCCCATTGGAAGTAAAAGGGTTACTAAATACCAACTTACAGGAACCACAGACTTGCAATCCATCGGTAAATATTAAATGCAATTTCAACCCCCGGGGTTTTGAAAAGGACAAATTTAAATTTTCAATTTTCAAGCCTTCCAGTTGGGTTTTTATTTTCCTGTATTACACAATTTGTTTGAAGCCGACCACCCCATGACCTTTAATAATCTCTCACTGGTGGCAAAAGACGGGACACGGGGCTGGAACAAGTTTATCCAAAGGGAGTGCCGGAGAGCCTCTGAATTATGACTTACCCCTGCCACACTGACAGCCCTTCGCCCCGGCCAAGTGATTTTGGTGTACGCCAATGGAACCAAGGCCCAACAGCCACAAGTGCCTAACAGTGGCCAATAAATTGAGATGCGCATGCATGCCGGCTCCGAGTCCCCTTATTTCCCACACCCGGGGCCCCTCACGGACTACGCCGTCACAAGGGAAATAAACCCCGTCCCAATCCGTGTCGAGCGTTTGACAGGGGACATTTCCTTGTTACTAATTTAAAACAGGTTGTGGGGTTTCCCCATGGGGTGTAACTTGGGACAAAGGTTTTTTTGGGCAATTAATTTGAGCCTTAAAACACCAAACAAAAAATTACTGCGTGGCCCTTTTTGGGTCTTAGAATTCACAGATTTTGTTGCCCGGCCCATTTGGCTCTTTTTATGGGCCCAAAATTTTTATTTTCCGGGTCATGGTAATACAAAAATCAAAAAAGGGACAATTCCCATTTTTAAAATGCATAGGTATTTTTGCATTTTTTTACGGCATGCTCATTATTTTAAAAAATTTTTTTAAAAACCCTTTAATTTTATTTTTTTAAATTTACCTTTTTTTGGGCAGTTTGTTAAAGGGTTGTGTTCCAACAATGCGGGCCAAAGCATGCGAATGAACCCCATGCACCCCCAAAAATGTAAAAGGGCTTC
The DNA here is from genome assembly GCA_025642075.2 of Ridgeia piscesae. Taxonomy (NCBI): domain Eukaryota; kingdom Metazoa; phylum Annelida; class Polychaeta; order Sabellida; family Siboglinidae; genus Ridgeia; species Ridgeia piscesae. The sequence goes on along the minus strand of JAODUO010003522.1, from coordinate 4,160 downwards.
ATATCCCAATACCCGTTCCCCCAAAAAACCCTGGGCAAAAGGAAACGGTTCCCCGGGTTAACCCATAAGAAGAAAATGGCCAGGGCCAAGGTTGAGTACATGGCCAAGAAGCCTTTCACCCAAACCCAAAATTTATGTGTTTGTCAGGGCCCTTAAATATATGTTAGTTAACACCCCACCCGGGGGCCCCCCCTTTTTTAAACCCCCAAAGTTTTCCCGGGGCACTGGCTACTGCGCTCGCGAACCCGGTACAAAACAAGCAATCAGGGTTTTTCTTGACACAGGTGATGAAGTTTCCTTGTTGCAGGCCCGAATTAAAAAGAAGGTTGCCCTGGGCCCCAGCCGGGGTTTACAGTTGCCAAACCCCCCTTTGAAAAAGGAGAATTTTTTGGGGCGCTTACCGAGCAGCCAAACAAAAGAAATTCCCTTCGCCCCCAAAAAAGGTTCCACAACACTGCAGAAATTATTTTCGAAGAGTTTCAGGGCGATTTTTCCCCAAATTCATTCCTGTTCTTTAAAACCAACTGGAAACCACGTTTCACCTTTCCCCCATATGTTTTCTTTTTTCATTGTCTTTTTGAATTCACAATTTTGTTGCCTTTTTTTCCCATGCGGGAAATTTTTTATTTTATTTTCCTGGTTTGGGTTACAAAATTAATAAAAGGGAACTTTTTAACTTTTTTTGGAAGAAAATGAAATTATTTGCTAGCAAAATTTTAAAAGACATCCTCTTTCCGAAAAGTTTTTTCGTAAATTGTTGGAAAATGTGACACGTGTTTGTTTTTTAAAAGGTTACATTGCCCCCTGTTAAAGCGGGCCACCCACCAGCATCCCCAGGTGAATTTGGGATACTGTTGGGGCAGAAATCCCCGGGGGGGTCTGGCTCCCCCGTGCATTCCCCCCTTTGGGGGGGGGGCACACGAAAAGCCCGACCAGAGACACATTGCCGGAAGGGAAAAAAAGGAAGGGGCCAAAACCCCGTTTCCGCTTTGGTGCCGGGGTTTTTCCCAAACACCGACTTGGGTCCCGTTGTGTGGGAAGGCCTTTCCAGGGGTTTTTTTATATTAATACGGTTGATAAGTTAAGGTTTTGCAATTTTATTTTTAACAAAAATTTTAAAAAAAATTTAATTTTTAACCCAACACAAAAAAATGAAAAATACCCTGGTTTTTGTTTTTTAACTAAAAACTTTTAAATTAATTTTTGAATAATTTTAATCCTGCAAAAAAAAATCCCCAAGGGGGCCATTTTTGTGGGATCCAATTCCCAACCTTTTGCATGTCCGACATACAACATCGATGAAAACCATTTTTTTCCCATTTTTGGTATAACAGAGATCACCCAGAGCTATCTTGCGTGTGTGTAAAATTTTAAATTGTTTTTGCCCAGTTATTCAAGGGACAAAGATTTTTGGGGGGCGTATTTAAGGGGGGGGGAAAATTAAAATTAATTTTTCCCTTTCCCAAAGGGGAACAAAATCTTTGATTATGGTTATGTTGTACATATTCTTCAAAAGTTATTAAAGAATGTTCGTTATACAAAAACTAAAAAACTTTTATATTTTTAAACTTTTGAAAAATTTATGATGTACTTATTTAAAAAGGTTTTTAGTGAAAAAAACATTTCCCCTTTTCCTTTTGAAAAAAAAATTTTTAAACTGTAAATAATTAATTCTTTTTTTTAAACCCCAAAATTGTCTTTTGTTAAAATTAAAATAAATTTTAAATCAAGTTTAAAAGGGGATTGGGAAATGAGGTTCTTTGCCCCAGCTACAAAATATCTAATATTCAATTTGTTTTATATTTATCCCAACTAAATTTAAATTAAAAAAATTCATGCAAACCGATTTACTTTTTCCAAAAAAGGTTGTTTTCTTAAGGGGGTTTCACGGTGAAATTTTTCAAAAACCTTTTTTTTTTGGGGGGAATTATTTTTAGGGTAACATTTACTTTTTGCTATTGCAAGAAAAGAGGGCCTTTTAAAACAAAATTTTGTGGGGGGGGTTAACATTTTAAAGGAACAAATGGGAGTTCGGGTGACAATTATTTACCCAATAATTGTCGGATTTTTCCTCCCCGTGGCCCTAAGGTCCAAAATTTTCTCTGGGGTTAGGCTGTGAATTAACTTTTAACCCTCCCCAAATTTCCCGTTGTTCCCCCCAACCCGGGTGGTAAGTTTGCTCGATTATCCCCTTATTCAGTTTTCAAGCCTTAAGTGGGGTGCCATGCAAAATTTTGGGCCCGGCCCCACTTCACCGGGCCTTCCGTGTCCCTTAAAAGGCCCAGGGAAAAACTCCCCGAGCTTTGGCATTCCCCGGAGCAAAGGGCCCCGCTTCCCCTTTGGTCAAAAAACATTGTTTGCCGTGTAAAAGTTTGGGCCAAGGGGGTTCCGCCTGCCCGCGGCCCACGCTAAATAATGGTTCTCCCATGCCCCCCAGAAGACCGCGTGTATGGCCCCGGGTTTCCCCAAAACCCAAACCCCCTAGACAAGGAAAAGGGTTTAAAAAAATGAAATTTTGGACTGCCCATTGAAAATTAAAATCAAAGCCATTCTAACAATTTATACAAAAGTTTAAAAAAAATCAAATTTTTAATTGATCTAAATTATTTATGTTTTTTATTTTGAATAAAAACTTTTAAGGGGGGGGTTTAAAATTAAAAACCCTAACCTTTTTCCCTTTAAGGGGTTGCCAAGTGCCAGTGACTTAAAGCACCTGGGCTGGGGGCTCCCCAAGCTTTAAAGGTAAAAAGGGTTTAAAGGTTTAAAATTAAACTTTAAGCATTTTCCACCCAAAATAAAAGAAAATTAAAAAAATTTTAAATTTTGGTATTTAAGGCTTAAAAGTTTTTGGTTTTTAAATGATTTGACATTGCTTAAACCAGGGAACATTTGTGGCTTTTAACTGTTACATTTGAAAATTATTTTTATTGAAGATGAGATCCCGGAAATACTCCCTGGGGGCTTGAAAGTTGTTTCCATGACCCGCGCCATGCTGCCGGGATCGGCCCCCGGTGAACTTATTTACACACTAGGTGTTGTTGCCAAGGCGGCGGAACTTTCTTCAGGAATCCCAAAAGGTCTGGCGATTTACCTGGGCCATGAGCAAGGCAAATGCCCCTGGGGTGGCGGCGGCCAATTAGCATGGACAGACTTAAGCTAGAAAAAAGGCGTCACTGAAAATCGTGAAAAATTAGACCGGGTTGGTTAAAAACTTTAAGCAAATAAGAATCAGGGGCGGGACTAGCGAATAAATTTCTTATTCCCGAGAAAACCCCTTTGGGATTCCTTATTCCCGACTCTATTGTTGCCTTTAAATGTAACCCCCAAAAACCTGTTGTGCACTTTCGTTCAACAGGGGGGTTTTTACTTTAAATTTGGAAACAAATTGTAAGTTCCCCCAAAATCAAGGGCCACCAAAAACCCCAGACATTAAAAAAACATTATTTGGGTAACTTTTATCATTTCTATGTTTTCCCCAAGAATGGTTCCATGAATATAAAAAAAAAAAATAAAACTTTTAAATAGGGATTTGGTGAAACCCTGTGGGGCCCCAAAGCAATTGTCGGGGAATTCCCAATTCCGAAACTTATAAAGCTTGTTTTTTTTATGTCCCAATAGACATTGAAAAATTTTTAAATTGTAAAAAAAATTTTGTTTTTTTTAAAACCACACGACCATAAAATTATATTTTCCAAATTTTCTAAAAATATTTGAAATAAAATACAATGCCTTTTTTAATAGTTAACAAATTTAAACTATTCAGAAATGGAAATTATTTTTAAATTTTGAATAAATTGGAAAAAACCCTTTTCAAAAAAAACTTTTTTTAATTCCCAAAAATTTTTTTAAATGAAGGGAACCTCCCAATAATTCTCCCCCCCCCAAAAGGGTTGTCCCCAATAACGAAAATGAAATTTATTAAAAGACAGGCATGATTGCTGGCGGCCTTCGTGAATCCCGGAAAAGTAAAAAAATGTTCACATATTTATCGTTTGTCCATGGGGGGAAAATGAAATTAATTCCTGGTTAAAAAACCTTTTCCTTGGGAAAAAATTTTTTTAGGGATAATTTTATTAATCCCCGGGGTTTAAAATTTTAAAAAGCAAAAATCCATTTACCCATATTTTGGGTTGTTTTGTGTATGTTTAAATAAATTTTTA
>JAODUO010003520.1:0-13843 GCA_025642075.2 Ridgeia piscesae | reverse complement strand
CCCCTTTTTTATAACTTTTGGGGGGGGCCCTTTTTTCCCTTTTCCCCCAAAGGGCCATTTTTGAGACAAATTTTTTGGGGGGAAAAAATTTGGTTTTCTTTAAAAAAAATTTTTAAAAAATATAAAAAAATTTAATTTATTTAAATTTTTTTTAAAATTTACCAAAAGGGTTGTTTGAAAAGGGTTTTTTTTTAAAAAATTTAAAAAAAATTTTTAAAATGAAAAATTTTTTTCCTTTTAAAAAATAAAAAAAACCCCCTTTTTTTTTTCCCCCGGTTTTTTTTTAAAATTGGTGGTTAAAATATTTTTGGATTGAAATTTTAAAGGGCTTTTAAAAAATTTTTTTAAAATGAATAATAAATTCTAAAAGGTTTATAAACCAATTTTTTAATTTTTTTCCATAATTAAAAATTTTTTAAATTTAAATTTTCCCTTTTCCCAAAAAAGGGAAAACCCAGGGAAACCCCAAAAGGGCCCCCCAAGGGGAAAACAAAAAAAAAAACCCAAAACCAAAAACCAACCACTAAAAAATTTTATAAAAAAATTTTTTAAAGGCCCCTTTTTTAAAAAAAAATTTTTAAAATAAAAATTTCTAAGAAAAGAATTTAAATTTAAATAAAATTTCAAAAAATAAAAATTTAGAAGGTTTTTTTTTAAAAAAAAGAAATTTTTGTGTTTTTTTGGGGGGAAAAGTTGGGGGGAGGGGAGGGGGAGGAGAAGGATGGAAAAAATTTGAAAGGGCAAAAAATAAAACATTGTTTGAAAACATAAGTTTTAAAAGGACTTGGTCTTGGGGGAAAAATTTTTTGCCAAAAGGTGAAAAATGTTCAAAGGGGGTTTAATAAACCCCAAAAATTTTTTAAAAATGTTAAAAAATTTTTAATTTTTTAAAAAAATTTATTAAATTATTATTTAAAAAAATTTAAAACCGGAAAAAAAAAAAAAATTTTTTATTTTTAATTAAAAAATTTATTAAATTTAATTTTAAAATTTATTTCAAAAAAAAAATTTCTTTTTTAAATATAAAAAAATTTTTTTAAAAAAAGGGAAAAAATAAAAAAAGGGGGGCCAAAAATTCCCTTTTTTTTTTTTTTTCCCAAAAATTTGGGCAATCTTTTTGGGGGAAGATAAATAACACCCCCTTTTTGGGGAAAATTTTTTTTTCCAGAAAAAAGGTATTTATCCCCTTTTTTTAAATAGGAGCCCCCAAATGGGGGGTTGGGTTTTTTCTCTTTTTTTGGGAAAAATTTTTTAAAATTTAAATTTTTTTAAAAATTTTGAGCAATTGTTTTGAATTTTTTTTTATTTTGATTTTTAACAAAATAAAAATTTTTTTAAAACAAATTTTTTTTTAAAAAAAAAAAAAATTTTTTTTTTTTTTTAAAAGGTTTTTGGTTTTTTATTTGAAAAAAAAAAGGAAAAAAAATTTTTTTTTTTTTTTTTTTTTTTTTTTTTTCGGTTGCAAAAACTTTATTTAAATTTTTAAAAAAAACCCCAAAAATTTAAAATTTAAAAGGGGTTTTTTTAATTTTTTTTTTGGGGTTTTTTTAAGGTTTTTAGGGTTTTTGGGGGTTTTTATTTTTTTGTTTGGGGGGGGGTTTTTTTGGGGGGGTTGGGTGGGGGGGTTTTGGTTTTTGGGGGGGTTTTTGGGGGGGGGGGAAAAATTTTTTTTTTTTGGGGGGTTTTGTAATGTAGGAAAATTTTTTTAAAAAAAATTGTTTAAAATTCTTATTTTAATAATTTTTTTAAAAAAATGGGTTTTTAAAAATTTTCTCCCTTTAGTTTGATTTCTTTTTTTTTAATTTTATAAAAAATTTCCTTTTTTAAATTTTTCCAAAATTAAAATCCCCAAAAAAAACTTTTTTATTTTTTGTAACAAAAATATAAATTTTTTAAAAAATTTTCCGCTCCTTTTAAAACTAACCCTTTTTTTAAATGTTTTGGGTGGCAAAAACTTTGAAAATTGCTGACCTAGAAGAGAGTACTGTAATCAATCTTACCCTTCGCTTGTTCGAATGCATTGTGCAGAGCCGCCGGATCATCTATGATGCTCCGGTACAGATCCGGTAAATGATCCATTTGCTCGACGGAAAATCCAGGGTCAAAGAAGTTATTGTGTTCTGCGACATTCTGGAAATTCTTGAGAAGTTTCGACGCACTGTGGATAAAGCACGTGTGATGGGTTAATGTTTAGCATATGCCCATATAAACAAATCAAACACATATAATAACTATAAATAACTAACATTGTACTTTTTTGGTAGGTCAGAGGTCAAAGATACAAGGACGCGAATGAAGTTAGAAAAAGGTGTGTGGAACTCAGAGCCTGGGAGTAGATACACTTACACTACTCAAGAGTGTGTGTGTGTGTGTGAGTGTGTGTGTGTGTGTGTGTGTGTGTGTGTGTGTGTGTGTGTGTGTGTGTGTGTGTGTGTGTGTGTGTGGTGTGTGTGTGTGTGCACATAAAACGGCATGAATTATTCAAATCTTTGTAAACGTAACGGCTCAATGTTATGTTTTAATGTGTGTGTGTGTGTGTGTGTGTGTGTGTGTGTGTGTGTGTGTGTGGAGGTATGTGTGTGTGTGTGGAGGTATGTGTGTGTGTGTGATTGGTGGTGTGTGGTGGTGGTGTGTGTGTGTGATTGGTGGTGTGTGGTGGTGGTGTGTGTGTGTGGTGGTGGTGGTGGAGGTGTTTGTGTGGTGGTGGTGGTGGTGGTGGAGGTGTGGTGGTGGTGTGTGTGTGGTGGTGTGTGTGTGGTAGTGGTGGAGTGTGATGGTGGTGGTGTGTGGGTGGTGGTGTGTTTGTGGTGGTGTGTGTGTTTATGTATGGATTATAAAGTTTTCTAGACACATAAAGTTGATTGGAAATTTCATTACTTTCAAATAATGTGTGGATGTTGACAAACCAATATTATGGAGGCTTAACTTAGCAAGGTTTTACCGCTGCCATGATGTTTTTACCAGTTTTAGATGTACCAATTTTATTACTGGCATTTTAATGTGTATCTAAAGAATAATTTCCATTTTAAAATGTTTTAAACAGACAATGAAGATTTGAATCTCGACTACAAAAATAATTACACAATATTGTTTCTGTACTCACAATGAACTATTTGTATACCATTTTTTATAGGTTAGAGTTCTGATCTGCATAAACCATTAATAAACTTAACTTACGTTGACCTGGGGAATTCTGGGAAGCCATGCTCGTCCGTCCGACTCGAGTCACAGAATGCCTGCATGACGGAGACGATCCCAGACGATGGCAGTGGTTGGACATTGTACCTGGCTGAACACAGAACATGACAGTCAGGTAATGTGTAATAATCCATATCATTAGCTACAGATCTGTCTTTTGTATGATGGGAAAAGCTCAATTGTCCGGGACAGGTAACATTTTTAGCAAACAGTTGGCTGTCTGAGGAGCGAAAACACCTTTTATTTATATAATTTGCTTTATGAACGTTTTTGACATTTGGACAAGATTGTGCACTTGCACCCACAAACACGGGTCTACCGGGCCTGGGAATAAAAACACAAGTTGAGGAAGATGTGCAACTGTGCATATCTAAAATGTCTTGGCATTTTTGGCATGTCTGCACCATTTTGGCTGCCACAGAACTGGCTAATGATGGACCTCTCTCATGAGCTTGTTATCTTAGTGACATGGTCCCCAGGTAGGGGAAGCTGTCACCAAACATCTGCCACTGACACCTGTCAGTGACACTGTTATGACACCTGACACCCAGCTGTGGTGGTTTCATTGTCTTTTCTTCCTAAGGACGTCAATTATAACTCTACTCCCTGGCATAACATCACCCGCAGTGATTAAAAATACATGAACTTATGCGATGGAGAAGTTCTGAGAATATCCTGTCAACAGAATGGTGTTGTCATTCACTGAAATCCTTCTTACCTGTAATTTTTTGGCAACTTTGTCACACCGCTACATCTATGTCACACACGGCTTTATGCAGGATAACATTATTGCCAGTCACGTCACACATGTTTTGGTGGACACATGGATGTCAACTTTGAAATGTTGATCTGAAGTGGACTATAAAGACACGTGTCACACCATTTTCACTCACTAACAATATCTATGGTTTTGGAAGACCTTTTTTTGCTCCTTCATTCTTTACCCATCCACCACCCGTCCACCCATATTTCTACCCGTCCATATTCGTTTTTACCCGTCCAAATGACGGGTGGACGGGTCTCTACATAAAGCTAAGTTGTCATAATTGTTATGTCAAACTTCAGTTAGCATTTGAACACTGGCACGGGAACTAAAGGAATGTTGGGGAACTGAGACTTGTTGGGGAGCTGAGACTTTGTGAGACTCTAACTTCGGAAAATGGGTGGGTGCTGTGAAATATTTTTAGGTTATTTTTTATACCGTTGACATTTGCCAAATCTAAACTCCTTAATTTGCACTCTACTGATGCTTGCTAGTGTCGTACCGCTCCTTAGAGATTACTCTTAGGCAATGGCAGAGTAAATTAAGAGGGATTAACTTTGTACTGTTATAAGTAAATATAAATAAACACGCTTATGTAAAACTCGACTTTCTACTTCAAAATAAATGTAGTAAATTAACAGCCAATGTACAATAAAACTAGATACAAATCAAGCTCCACTAAACTCTCCACCCGAACCAACTAGATTCAGTTTACAAACCCAGATGACAATGCCAGTCCAACCCAGCTACATGACACAGAGGCAGCCCAGCCTCACCTCCCAGCCCAAGCCAGAGGGAAACCCTCCAGCTGCACACCCTGCACCCTGTGTGCGCCTGACAACTCTCTCTGTCTCTCCCCCTTGTGTTTCCCCAGAGCCTGGCATTTATACCTCTCCCTAACATGGGAAACCTTTGTTTCATTAACTGCTACACATACTCTCTGGTGAGCATCACTTAACACTGAGACAGTCCTACCACCAGCAGGAAACCACTGTGGTTTGGAGACAGGAAACCTTTGTGGTCTCTCAACTTTGAGATAGCCCTGTTACTGGCGGGAAACCCTTGTGGCAGCCTTACCATACTAGAAACAAAAACAAATTCAAGTTCAGATTTACTGGGGGTAGAACCACATGTTACTCCCTGCAAAAGTCCTGTGTGGGCAGCTGGGGCCCCCCCCCCCCCGTTTGTACACCTGTGCTTGAATGCAGCCTATTTATGTCACCACACAAGGCATAATGCAAGACATGACAGCATAAGGAAGTATTTGACATTTGTCCAAGAAAATCAGGGTTAAAATCCACTTTGTGACCTTCAGTGCATTTGTAGGTAGTTTTTCTTCAACATTGGAACAGTCCACGAAGTAGAATAAATCACTCCCTGAAGCCATTTCTTGTACTAATTACAGTGGCTGAATACTTCACAAACAAATTTAGTTGATGCTGTAATGAAATAAAATTAACATATCATAAAGAAGTGTAATATATAAACTTGTGCTCTATCATAAATTTACATTTGCCTTAATTAAATCCATTACCCAGTTATTAAATAACTACATTATTATATAAATATAATTTGTATGTGTCTTCTTGATACCTGAGTGAGAGTGCAACCAACAGACTAATCTCCCTGGAGTTTTATGAAGGCCACAGTTGTAGTGGTTATGCTCTGAAAATCTTATTACAGTAATCTTCTTTTAAGTCAAGTTGCCAATATTATCTATACAATACATGCATTCTAATCCAGCGTCCACTAAATGTTGTATATTTTAAAAGCACACATTTAGGATTCACATTGGGTGACCTCTTGTTTAACCCGAACTATTGCCAGCAACTTTACCAAACCATGCTAAGACCACTTGACATCAGTCGGAAGTAATATATTGACAATAGGCAATGCCACACAATGAGAGACGTCACGAGACCTTTTAGATGGAATTACACATGCAAGAGTTCATTGACTGGTAGAACTTGTCTGGTTTGCAGCTGGCTGAAAAAGTTCAGCGGAGTTCTGGAGTAGTGACGTATGTTGGAGTTCTGTTGCTTTCTAATAAATTAATGCACTCATATCAGGCAAAATGTCATTGAAAGCAATTTTGTATTGATCTGGATTACAGCGTAGTTTAGTACGCACAGTGGAGACGTTGAAGTACTTGGGAGGAAGGGTATCAATTGTTTAGTTCACAGTATTTAGTAGTGCAAAGTGTTCTAGTTTGTGGCCATGGTGGCATAGTAGAGTACTGTGAAAATGTTGCCCCTGAAGATGGAATTAGAAGTTTTAGTACAGTGTTGTTAGTCAGTTAGCACAAACAACATTCACTTGAAATGTAATGGTATTTAGTTTAGTGTAGCGCAAGGGAAATAAACGCTGAATTAGGTCTTTAGTGAAATGTACTAGATAGCTGTAGCAATGACCGTGCATATGAAAATGAAAGTGTTTAATACCAATACTTCATAAATGTAACAGGCAGGGTTACTGAATAATTATCTCATTAAAACTTAACTAATATTTTCTAATCTTTTGTCCGTTTTACTTTATGTTAGTGCAATAAACCCCATTAGTGTCTATAGGGTGGGAGAGCCTTATAAAGAGTCACTTCCCTTGTTTACCCTGTGGTGCCCTGTGTCACATGACAGCCAATGCAAATGGGTCACATCCAGTTTCTACTGGGGAGCAAGCACTGAGGATGTAGATAACAGACTGTGTGTTTTACCGTGTTTTGGGCACTCTCTTCACCCCCTTAATGCAAACAACGAAACATGAAAGGTAGGTGGATTGATCCAGGGGATTTATTACTGTGTTGATGTTACTTAGGATGCATTCGTTTCTCAACATGGGAGAGCGGTGTTTGCATTAATATACATCTGTTTTTATTGATGATAAGTCCGTCAAGGAGTTTTGCAGAATTGATGTATATTTACAAATATCACAGGAGCTAACCTGCTATTTGGTATCTGAGATGATCTACAGGCAATTTACCTATATCAATATTATGCAATGAATATTGTGTTTCCTGCTATTCCTGAATGATCTTATGTTACCATTGTAACACATGTAGTAATGACAATTTTTATGTTTACAGGTTTATTTTTGTTTAGTTTATGTTTGTTCTTGTCTCGTATTATTTCGAACACACCACAATAAATGGTACAATCATTTACACGTGTTCTTCTTCTATGATAAATCCCCCGTCTACATAAATAATAATTGTTTTTTATTATATCCAAAATAATCATTACTGCTCTGCTGAAAATGACAATTTCGATACATTACAGGATTAATCAAATGCGAACAGTACAACAAAAAACATTACAAATCTAATATAGCATCAATCTATTTATTACAGCATCAATCTATTTAATATTTAATACAGCATCAATCTATTTAATGCAGTATTGTTAGTGATGTGTTAGAAAGGTAACACATCTACCCTCAATACTCTGTCGTGAGGTCACTCAGCTCTATCTATATATGACATTGGTTGATCAAATGTAGCCTGTGGTTTCACTGGCCACATAAACAATGAAACAATTTACAAAGTAGGCTTAGCACAGGACATGTTGATTCATCTATCACAATACAAATAGCATCTGCCCTACATTGTGTGATGATGTAAAAGCCTATTTCAATAGACTCAACTGATAGCGAATCTGACAGTGAATGCCGCGATGTTTTCCTTTCTCTACTAATTTCCATCTGCCGGGATATTGCTCGAAAACAAGCCATCTATGCTCCATACTCAAATGCAAATGGAATTGTGCTCGATTGTGGTTTAAACGATAAAAAAATACAACACAATACGAACATCTCAAAGTCGCAATAAATGTACCGGTAGATGCAGCCAAAATAAATATTCTTCACTTCATGTGTTTTTGTCAACAGAGGCAGTCATAGAAGTATTGATTTCAAATAAATAGCATATTAATACGGCGGTATAAACATCGAGATAGTCATCAACCGTTAGCGTGTGACGGACGGAACTGTGCATCTAAAGAGAGGTTTGGCCGAGTTTAATTATTGATTAACAATCATCCGTGTCACAAGAACATTTGTCACAAGCTGCTGCGGATTACTGACAATTCTTGTCGCTCCCAGGGTACCCCGAATACTGCGTCTCGGTTTTTATTTTTCTTCCATCTTAGTCTGTCTGTCACAGACTTTGTAGCTCATGGCCCTGCATATTTCTCAGTCGTTTGAGTTTAGTAGCAACTCAGCTTTGCATCTTCAAAACGATGTCGACAGTGTTCATATTTGCCAATGTTCTCGCAATTTCTTCTGCTCCCTCTATCCCTTGCCTTCCTTCCCCAGCCTCCTTGTCTCCAGCCCACCAAATCTTTCTTCCTACCATTCTCACATTCCAGTCACAGTCTTATACGCTCCACACCGAAATCATCCAAACTCCTCGTAAACAGCTACACTTTTACACAGTCCGGTAGAGATAGAATAGAGATAGAATGTACAGGAAATGTTGTTTCAAATAAAACATATGATGACAGTATTGATTGTGGGCCCAGGGGAATTATTTAGTTTTCTGGAAATTATACAACTGTGTGTGTACGTGCGTACATGCGTGCATGTGTGCGTGCGTGCATGCCAGGGACGTGCATGTGTGCATGTGTGCATGCATGTATTAGTGCATGCATGCATGTCTGTTCAACAAGTAGCACGTAACTATGTATATACATTATTTAACACAATCTTTACGTACAGACAATGTACAGTAGCCTGAACATGTAACATGTGACAACTCATTTCCACGTTTATTTCCACTGTTACGACATCATGTTACATTTCGCAACTAATGCGCAGTTTCAGCTGGTGCATTTTATGTATGCATGAGGCTGCATTGAGCCCAAGAGGCTGAATTGAGTCCAAGTCGATTGAGGTCATGTCATAAAGTCCTAAATTATTGCTATAACCAGCACAAAGTGCGTCTCTAAACCTGCAAAAATTATGTTGATGATTTCACAGAAATCTCCCAGCGGTGAAAATTAATCGCATAGGGTCATTCCATGTCAATTCATTTCATATTTGATATGGATTAATTAATTACTGGGCTATATCATGGACCTTTCCCACATTATCCAAACGAGATAATCATAAATTGGAACTGCACTGTCAGAATACTTTGGAATACAGCAACGAAACTCGAGAGGAGAAATTAAACACATAAAAGGTAATTTAATATACTACTTCATAACACGGACATATAAGTCCATGTTCATAATAGTTTTAATGAAATTCATATAAACATTATCACACCACTCATTGTAAACGTATAAAAAATAAACAGGTGTGATCACAGTGCACACCTGGATGGACAACTTATTAATCAGTCATAATAAATTTATTGACTTATCAATATAGCATATTTCAGTGTCAAGAAACTGGCTACTTTTCTATTGAAATCATCAACTTATTGTAAATTACCAAAAAATATTCAGATCTGAACAATCACACCAAGTGTGAAACATTTTGTAGGGATATTATGTTTAACCAATCAAGATTTCTAAATTCTAATAATTCAGAGTTACAGTCAATACATTGTCTCGTAAGAGCTAAAGTCGTGTATCTACTATCTACTATCTAATGATGTTTCCAACTTGGAAAAATAACGATTTTATTATTACAATTTCTTATGCTAACTACACTGCCAGGTATACAATAAACAAATAAAAAATAATGTTCAAAGTTGTTAATTTACAAAAGCATGTAAAAATATGTAATTGTGCATCTGGGTTTTAAATTAATTGACTACCAACCAAACCAAACCAAATCAGTTAAATCAGTCAAAATAGCCAAATCAGCCAAATCAACCGTATCAACCAAATTACCAACCAACCAAACAACCAACCAATCAACAACTTTGAACATTATTTTTTATTTGTTTATTGTATACCTGGCAGTGTAGTTAGCATAAGAAATTGTAATAATAAAATCGTTATTTTTCCAAGTTGGAAACATCATTAGATAGTAGATAGTAGATACACGACTTTAGCTCTTACGAGACAATGTATTGACTGTAACTCTGAATTATTAGAATTTAGAAATCTTGATTGGTTAAACATAATATCCCTACAAAATGTTTCACACTTGGTGTGATAGTTCAGATCTGAATATTTTTTGGTAATTTACAATAAGTTGATGATTTCAATAGAAAAGTAGCCAGTTTCTTGACACTGAAATATGCTATATTGATAAGTCAATAAATTTATTATGACTGATTAATAAGTTGTCCAATGATTAATAAGTTGTGCACTGTGATCACACCTGTTTATTTTTTATACGTTTACAATGAGTGGTGTGATAATGTTTATATGAATTTCATTAAAACTATTATGAACATGGACTTATATGTCCGTGTTATGAAGTAGTATATTAAATTACCTTTTATGTGTTTAATTTCTCCTCTCGAGTTTCGTTGCTGTATTCCAAAGTATTCTGACAGTGCAGTTCCAATTTATGATTATCTCGTTTGGATAATGTGGGAAAGGTCCATGATATAGCCCAGTAATTAATTAATCCATATCAAATATGAAATGAATTGACATGGAATGACCCTATGCGATTAATTTTCACCGCTGGGAGATTTCTGTGAAATCATCAACATAATTTTTGCAGGTTTAGAGACGCACTTTGTGCTGGTTATAGCAATAATTTAGGACTTTATGACATGACCTCAATCGACTTGGACTCAATTCAGCCTCTTGGGCTCAATGCAGCCTCATGCATACATAAAATGCACCAGCTGAAACTGCGCATTAGTTGCGAAATGTAACATGATGTCGTAACAGTGGAAATAAACGTGGAAATGAGTTGTCACATGTTACATGTTCAGGCTACTGTACATTGTCTGTACGTAAAGATTGTGTTAAATAATGTATATACATAGTTACGTGCTACTTGTTGAACAGACATGCATGCATGCACTAATACATGCATGCACACATGCACACATGCACGTCCCTGGCATGCACGCACGCACACATGCACGCATGTACGCACGTACACACACAGTTGTATAATTTCCAGAAAACTAAATAATTCCCCTGGGCCCACAATCAATACTGTCATCATATGTTTTATTTGAAACAACATTTCCTGTACATTCTATCTCTATTCTATCTCTACCGGACTGTGTAAAAGTGTAGCTGTTTACGAGGAGTTTGGATGATTTCGGTGTGGAGCGTATAAGACTGTGACTGGAATGTGAGAATGGTAGGAAGAAAGATTTGGTGGGCTGGAGACAAGGAGGCTGGGGAAGGAAGGCAAGGGATAGAGGGAGCAGAAGAAATTGCGAGAACATTGGCAAATATGAACACTGTCGACATCGTTTTGAAGATGCAAAGCTGAGTTGCTACTAAACTCAAACGACTGAGAAATATGCAGGGCCATGAGCTACAAAGTCTGTGACAGACAGACTAAGATGGAAGAAAAATAAAAACCGAGACGCAGTATTCGGGGTACCCTGGGAGCGACAAGAATTGTCAGTAATCCGCAGCAGCTTGTGACAAATGTTCTTGTGACACGGATGATTGTTAATCAATAATTAAACTCGGCCAAACCTCTCTTTAGATGCACAGTTCCGTCCGTCACACGCTAACGGTTGATGACTATCTCGATGTTTATACCGCCGTATTAATATGCTATTTATTTGAAATCAATACTTCTATGACTGCCTCTGTTGACAAAAACACATGAAGTGAAGAATATTTATTTTGGCTGCATCTACCGGTACATTTATTGCGACTTTGAGATGTTCGTATTGTGTTGTATTTTTTATCGTTTAAACCACAATCGAGCACAATTCCATTTGCATTTGAGTATGGAGCATAGATGGCTTGTTTTCGAGCAATATCCCGGCAGATGAAATTTTGTGGGAAAAGGGGAAACTTTGCGGCATTCACTGTCAGATTCGCTATCAGTTGAGTCTATTGAAATAGGCTTTTACATCATCCACAATGTAGGGCAGATGCTATTTGTATTGTGATAGATGAATCAACATGTCCTGTGCTAAGCCTACTTTGTAAATTGTTTCATTGTTTATGTGGCCAGTGAAACCACAGGCTACATTTGATCAACCAATGTCATATATAGATAGAGCTGAGTGACCTCACGACAGAGTATTGAGGGTAGATGTGTTACCTTTCTAACACATCACTAACAATACTGCATTAAATAGATTGATGCTGTATTAAATATTAAATAAAAAGCTTAATTAGTTTACAAAATTTTTTTAATTTTTTTTTCTTTTATTTATTAATTTAATTATAAATTGTCATTTTCAGCAAAATTTTTTAAAAAACAAATTTTAAATTTTTAAAAAAATGTTTTGGTTTTTATTTTTTTAAAAAATTCAAAAAATAAAAAAAAAAAAAAACCTGAAACTAAAAAACATTTTTGTTAAAAAGGAACAAATAAGAAATGGGTTTTTATTAGAAAGTAAATTCCTTTTTGTCATCCAGATACAAATACAGGTGCCCTTTAAAAAATAAACAATTTTTAAAATTTTTTAAAAAAAAAATTTCAAAAAGGGTCTTGTTAAAAAAGAAATAAAACCAAAAATCCACAGCCCCTTTTTTGTTTGTTTTTTTTAAGGGGGTGAAAATAAAAACGGTAAAACACACAGTCTGTTATCTACATCCTCAGTGCTTGCTCCCCAGTAGAAACTGGATGTGACCCATTTGCATTGGCTGTCATGTGACACAGGGCACCACAGGGTAAACAAGGGAAGTGACTCTTTATAAGGCTCTCCCACCCTATAGACAATGGGGTTTATTGCACTAACATAAAGTAAAACGGACAAAAGATTAGAAAATATTAGTTAAGTTTTAATGAGATAATTATTCAGTAACCCTGCCTGTTACATTTATGAAGTATTGGTATTAAACACTTTCATTTTCATATGCACGGTCATTGCTACAGCTATCTAGTACATTTCACTAAAGACCTAATTCAGCGTTTATTTCCCTTGCGCTACACTAAACTAAATACCATTACATTTCAAGTGAATGTTGTTTGTGCTAACTGACTAACAACACTGTACTAAAACTTCTAATTCCATCTTCAGGGGCAACATTTTCACAGTACTCTACTATGCCACCATGGCCACAAACTAGAACACTTTGCACTACTAAATACTGTGAACTAAACAATTGATACCCTTCCTCCCAAGTACTTCAACGTCTCCACTGTGCGTACTAAACTACGCTGTAATCCAGATCAATACAAAATTGCTTTCAATGACATTTTGCCTGATATGAGTGCATTAATTTATTAGAAAGCAACAGAACTCCAACATACGTCACTACTCCAGAACTCCGCTGAACTTTTCCCGCCAGCTGCAAACCAGACAAGTTCTACCAGTCAATGAACTCTTGCATGTGTAATTCCATCTAAAAGGTCTCGTGACGTCTCTCATTGTGTGGCATTGCCTATTGTCAATATATTACTTCCGACTGATGTCAAGTGGTCTTAGCATGGTTTGGTAAAGTTGCTGGCAATAGTTCGGGTTAAACAAGAGGTCACCCAATGTGAATCCTAAATGTGTGCTTTTAAAATATACAACATTTAGTGGACGCTGGATTAGAAGCATGTATTGTATAGATAATATTGGCAACTTGACTTAAAAGAAGATTACTGTAATAAGATTTTCAGAATAACCACAAAGGGTTAAAAATAAATTTTTGTTTTGGGGTTCCTCAGCAAACACTAAAATTTTATTTTATAATAATGTAGTTATTTAAAAACTGGGTAATGGATTTAATTAAGGCAAATGTAAATTTATGATAAGCACAAGTTTATATATTACACTTCTTTATGATATGTTAATTTTATTTCATTACAACATCAACTAAATTTGTTTGTGAAATTTCGCCACTGTAA
>JAODUO010003519.1:17500-22500 GCA_025642075.2 Ridgeia piscesae | reverse complement strand
TCGCTCTGACCTCAACCTGATTAACCATGACGTGTATGATCAGATCAATAAACTGTTTCCTCGGCTAACAGATGTCGCATAACTGTAGTTCAGTCAACTTGTTGGCAGTAACGCCGAGTTCCGATTAGTCGTATTCTATTACCTCTCAATGTGCAACACCTTATAATGTATCAATCTCGTCGCATACTAAGTCTACTATTTAACCTATTTACAATTAATTAATAGAAACATGTGGTGCGCAGAACGCTTTTTACATTTACTACAACTTATTAATACTTTTGACGACAATAGGTATCTACGATAATAATTATACTTGTAAGTGCTCTATTTTGACATAACATTCACGTCTGTCCAATGGCCATGCTGATACTACCCAGTGAGCCCGGAGTCTAGACTACGCCCACTGAAGGATAGAGGTGTATCGTTCAATCTAGGCTGCAGTTGTGGGCGGCCAGGCGAAACCGTCACGCGTGGGCGGTCACAGCTCAGTGATGTCAAATTTTTGTTAAGGCGGATACATAGATACACTGGTTAATATAATTTACCATTACGTGCCTTTAGTTGGTAATCGGCTCTATTATAACCCAATTAAATATGTATCTTACGGACCGAACAGTCAGTGTATACGGCCACTTATCTTATACCACTTATACTTATCTTATACCACAGGGCAGTGTCTTTAGTTTTCTACTATTCATTATACACGAATACGAATATTCTGCTGTCGGCCTTTAGACAGCTACTAAACGCTGGAGGGTGGTGCTGGTGTGGGAGTCCCACGATGAACTGACATATTCGAAGATGAACTTATCTAGGGTTTCGTAGCACCGATGCCGACAACGGGTGGCTGCGGGGACAAAGTTATTACTTGCTTTCTGTGCCTGGACATCGATATCGGATTTCATATAAGATGTTGTTATTTTTGTAACTCCAGTGTACTTGTCGTTATTTTAGGCGTAGTTAGATAGATGTAGTTAAATGTTGCTTCTGGCTAATTGCACAGACCGCACAGTTTCTGGGACTGGATGCTGTCTTCTAATACTTCGCCTACTCTTGTAGTTTGTTGAGGTTATCCTGCATTTTGTTGTCTTTGTTCTTGAGATTATTAAGCAAATAAGATACGGAAAAGAGACGGAGACAAACTTCCAAAAGAAATTGTAGAGAAGAAAAGGAAGAGATCCTAGCTGGCTCACTCATTTGTACAACGCCTGAAGTGTTGGGGGTTGTGGGCATTATTGAATTTCTACTGGCAATGAATCTCGCTCACTTGCTCCCATTATAAGTATTTTATGGGAATCAGAAAATATGGTAAACAATACATATTGATTGTAGTGTCTCCAGTTTTACGGTGGGCAAAATAAATGTAGTTATTAGATCTGGTAGCATGTGCAAAACACCAACTGCGTGGTTGATATTTCGTTTCTAAACATTGCAAGTGGACATTTACTGTACATTATCCTCTTGTCGACCAGATTGTACACCGCAACGTCATGCCATTCCACAAATTACATTGCATCAACAGAAAATGTGTTAATTCAATCAATTAACTGTACATGCATATAACTGTTTGGGTAGTTTTATAAAGAGTTTACTTACGTATAAAAACTTGAGCAATCGTCCAAAATGGATACTACCTGGTAGTTGATACTAATGTTTGTAAACATTCACCTTAAATGCGGTGTGCAAAACATCGAGTGGATGGAACACCTTTAAAGAATAAAGTCACTAATCTGATGTGGTAACCATGTGATCTTGTGGATAAGCAGTTCTCACTGCATGGAAACAGGACACAATATTTTTATCATACCATTTATTGTCATATATCCGTCTTGGTGCATCATATTGATTATACATGTACATTACCTGACATGTGTACACAATATTCCTGCGCAACCAATGACAATGCGGCACGTTTTCTATTGCTTTACAGAAGCCATATAAATGAACGATACCTTAACCCAGTCAACATAGATACATTATTATATTGTTGCAATATGCTTTAGTGCCGTATACAGTCCTCTATATCGCTACAGAACCACAATATATTCACATAGAAATATTAATTGTCATTCAAAGCCACATCAATTCACAATGTGCTCTGGTGTCAGAATCGATAACACATCGAATGTTATTTTCTTTATTAAAACCATTCAAAGCTAGCTTGCTGCCAACTGACTTATTTCACTGTTTCTATATTATATTTGGTCAAATCCATGCTTGCTTTAATGTCAGCGAAAACATTAATATTATGTGTATTTAAAGAACATTTCTATACTATGTTGTCTTTTGAAATAAAAATAAAGGGTCTCTTGGAATTCAGCTGTGTTTTGATGATTTTTTATATCAACTGTACAAAAAACCCAGGGTGAATGCGATATAGAAAATTGGTCAATCTCCCTACACAATAAGTGCAATAATATTAGTTCCTTCGAATACATAGTGTTACAAAACATATCCCTCAGTTATAATATATTACGTAAGTGTATAAAAAACATTACTGACATATATCTTTAAAGATGAAACAATCGTAGACCTAGTTGAATGCTGCCAGTGCAATAAACTCTAGCTTTCATGATGCTTAGAATGTGAAAAACTTCTATGTATGCTAACATGTCTACCTGGAAAAACAAACGTCATGTCATGTTACAATGTCAACTCAAGTGAGTAAAACATTTTTAGAAACTCAACAAAGATTTCTGCACTCAATACAACATTGGCGACTTTAACACAGCCTACTTGCACTGGCTATTTCAAAATAATAGACGTTGTAAGATCATTTCCAGTGACAATGAAAACAACCAACAAAGTAAAAACACATATTGTGTAGAACATGTTTTTACATAACAAAAAAAGTTCATGTCATGTAAAGTTACAACATGGAAATGTGGCATAATTATATTCAAAACGGATTCTCAATGTGAATTATGAGTTATATTGAATATACTAAGACATGCTATTACATAGAGTGCCAAGAACCTGGCTTTGATATAAGAAACCGTGAATAGGTTACGATAACAATGCAACAGTAAGAAACCCTACATTAGTTCCATATAACATTACAACTTATTATTACATTACAGTAAGTGGAAAACACATTGGTAGTAAAGTCCTTGTGACAATTTGTGAGTTGCATTGTTAGTGGCGTACCCGAGACACTATGGGTGGCTGTGAGTAGTATAAGATAAAAGAAAATTATAATCATCGTTGTCATTGTTCGGTTCCATTGTCATGTTGCCATTTATTCCAGACCGTCATCTTGGATGCATTCTGTCCATTACCGGGTCTCTGTCCATTACCGGGTCTCTGTCCATTACCGGGTCTCTGTCCATTACCGGGTCTCTGTCCAAGCCTGAAACAACAAAAAACCAGTTGTTGTAAATCAGCTCACCCGGGGAGCAGGCAAGTTACATCATGATTAAGGAAAACGATAATTATATTGCATTCGTTGATATCTTGCCCATTAGTCATTTTCAACAAATGAGTATTTCACTTATACTTCACAATGTAAACAGCCTCAAAGTGTCAACTGCCACGTATATATGTTTGTAAGGTAATATCTCTGAGTTGCGTATATATATATATATATATATACCCACCTATATATAATATAACATTTAAAATTTCCAAAGCGTATTTTTTAGATTAGCTGATATCCAGTAATCAAATAAACATTTAAACCCACAAGACAATTTTCCTTACTTCATCAACAATTAGTTGGAGGTTGTAATGGACGATGACCATGACTGAGATGGGATGATTAAAGAGATGCCACAAGGTTTGGACAGAAGTGGACGATGAGGTAGAGACAGGTGAGATAAAGTCAGATGATGAAGATGACTGTGCAGGAGACAGATGAGAGAGAGAGAGAGAGAGAGAGAGAGAGAGGCATGAGATTGGTGAGATAATATGGATGGGGAAGAGAATGCAGGAGAAAGATGAGTGGAGACAGATGGTGATAGATTATGAGCGCTGTGGCTCAGGGGTAGGGCGTCGGACTCTACGAGAGGACCCGGGTTCGAATCCTGTGCTGTGGTGTTAAAACCTTGGGCATGTTTTTCACTCTACATTGCTCCAGTTCACTCAGCTGTATAAATGAGTACCTGGCTATAGACAAGTGGTGGATATGTGTACGAGCAGCCATCGCACATTAATTGTAGCATATGGCGGGATGCTTCCCAGAGAAGTTGAGATGGTGTTTGATTGAACAGGTCTGCCAGGGAAGTATTGTGTAAAGCGCTTTGAGCAATCGCAATCCTGAGGATTGGATACTGCTCTATATAAGAACTTACCTTTACTTTTTTTATAGTGAGATAGAATGACCAAAATATATAACCACATTATAAAATATATGTAATGATACTGACCCATTCGTCACCACCATTTTGTCGACGTGAGGTCCGATTATCACGGTGCAGCATGTCGTCTGGTTGGCTCACGTTGCGATGTGCGAAGTTCCGCATCACGCTCCAATCCTGAAACATTTGCATCGATTATTGACATCTTCAAGGATGGAGACACGATACCTTCACACTGTCGATGAATACTGCAAAACTATGTTATATAAACTCTGAACAACACAGGGCGTATTACACAGTGGTTGTGACGTACACTTTGTATTATGATCACATTAGTCTGTTTTAAAACCCACATTACAACTGATGTATCGAGTATGTCATGGTTGGCTTACATCACAATAACAACTAACAGGTATGCTCAAGACCGCCATCAAGCTTTGCTTTTGCCAACACATGTTGATAACAGCTAAACCCGATAGTTTTGAAACTGATGGAGATGTTAGTCGAAAACAATGTTGGTCAAAAACAATGTTAGTCGTAAACAAACAGAAATATGTAGAAAGAAACACTGTCTTACAATATAGAAATGTAAGAGAAAGTTGTCGATGTGTCAGATGTCTGCAGTAGTGTTTATTCTAGCAGATGTCATGTCACAGTAGTAATTCACATGATCTAGTAGGCCCAGGCAAACAGACCACTTCAAAC
>JAODUO010003519.1:0-12500 GCA_025642075.2 Ridgeia piscesae | reverse complement strand
AATCTTTGTATTCAGACGAATGCTTGTTTGTGAATGTGTTTTCGAAAGTAGCATCTTTCAATCTTAAACTAATGCGCACTCGCTTCTTCTTAGATGGAGGCACCGTCTTAATCTCATCCAGTACTAGAAACCAAAACTTGCAACAGATCAACACGAAGATGCCAAGCCTAATTATTATTTTGTTACACATAACTTTCAGATACCAAGAATATTATATGTTAATATAAATGAACAATGACATATTAAGTGTCAATGTTTCCACAGTATAACACAATACACACAGATCACAACATACAGGCTGTGTGTTACAATCATATGCATTGAGTGGTATTGTGCTTCCACGTGTCATACAATGTTATTTAGCAACACAACATATAATAGGGACACACCTGAACGAGTTACACTATAGAACTGATCATGGCAAGAACATAGTATGAAGGTTTACACACAAATAAAAAATTACAATCAGGTAAAGGCCTCGGACATTTAAAATAAATCATATTTATATTCCATTGATAGATTATAGTGGCTGGTATTTGCGAAAAAGAAAATACTCCACAGAATTATTAATTGCAGAAACTACAGGAAAGGTTCTTTTTCTCCATCTCCATGTATACTTTGTCATTTTGAAATTGAAAACAAAGAACACATATCAATAACATGGACGATATGTGTCATTCATACACACAAATGTTTTCAAATAAATTGTATTCCCATCTGTAATATGCGAACAACAATTTCACAATAAATAACATAAACCACTAAGATATTCCCAAATCCCAAGCACTGCAAATTCAAATATAAATGTACAGACAATTTTAACCGACGTCATATTTTATGTACAATATACTCACCCATCGTCGTTGTTTCGGCTGGCATATCTGTTGTATCATCAATTGACTCTGTCGTTTCCAAGTCTTGTTTATCAGTCAAAATGGTAATTATTAACGATATAAAATACTACAAATGATGAACAAATTACGAGGAGAGAACACTCAGACCAAAGCTGTAAACTACCCCTGGTCCTGGTGCTATACTAGGAATCAAATGCATACATTTTTAATGGTTTCCCCAGAAACAGTTCCCCACCTGTCTCGCAGTCTTCTCCTGTGTACCCAGCGATACAATCACACGTACGGGAGTTGCCAGATTCTAGACAAGTCCCTCCATTTTGACAAGGTGTCGCTGTGCACAACTGCCCTATAATGCACACAAGAACAATTGTAACGTATGAATATTTTTACACATGTCAAAATAATATTTATACAATGTGATGCGGCTATTTAGTCGGTGAATGGTGCATATTCTGTAAATGTGTCATAGCCTGTGAACCCTCCGCACTCAGAACGAGGCTTGATCCTTTTTGTGCTGAGATTTTGACTACACAAGTCATTAGTATTTCGCAGCACAAAGGAAGATTTTTCACCCCTCCATCCTCCCCCATTGCTACCACCAGTTTGCTCTTGTTAAGTACACAATCTTAATGTTTTGTTTGTGCAATGTACTATGCCTGACAATTGGTTTACATGTCAAAGAATAGATAGATGACACTTTGATTTGATTTCCTCCAAGGATTTACATTGCTTTAATACATCCAACTTTTATCTTCCTAGTCTACATGTATGCTGTATTATGTATTAGTGAGTCGGTCACAGCCGACGCTAGATTTGCAGGTATTTCTTGTTATTTACTTGCATCGTTTGTGTATATTAGCATCATTTGTTACAAGGCAGGGGAAAACATTTTTGAACACCCCACCCCACCTTTGCTAATAATTGTCATTCTATAACTATTTATATTGTCTTGAGGAGTTTGTATACATTCTACGTACGTTTATTAAATGACCTTTATCCACAACAATAACTCTTGTTTATTTATTGTAGCAAACAAGCTCAGGTCTCTCCATCAGCATGGTATAAATAAATATTTCAGCATCCTATCTGATCTAATGGTTGTAAATGTTCTATATAACTCTCTCCGCAGGGATGGGGCTATGCCTACAATTGTTTACCTGAAGAAATAGTTCATGAAATCTGGTCACTAATTTGGTATCCAGTCCACTGGGATTATATATTATCATACCTATGTTGCACATGGAACCGTTGTAACCATCCGTGCAGTTGCAGGAGAAACTGTTCACCAAATCTCCACACATTCCATTATTCATGCAGGGATCACTGTTGCACTCGTTGATGTCTGCGGCAAAACAAAACAACACAATGACTTAAACGACCACATACAAAATATACCTCAATGCTCAGGTTACTAAATCAATGACTCCACTTATATAGCAGATTAATTTTACTAGCAGGACCTATATTTTATATCCACATAACTACATTTGCTTATCAGTGGAGTTCATCTTAATATGCCAAAGAAAATGCATATATACAAATGCATATTTTTCTATGTTGCTTCGCTGAAATGTTGGTTCCATCTCTAGCGTTCACTCACCGACGCTGCAGTTGGAGCCAGTGTAGCCGGCCACGCACAAACATCTTATAGTCGTCGACCAGGTCTTGGCACGTGCCGCCGTTCATGCACGTCACGTTTGCACAGTCATCAATATCTGCATGGACACATACACGTGAAGAGTGTACATAAGCAAAGTGTATAACATACATTGGAAATGTGTTATCCATAATTCTTAGTGGTGAAAATAAATGACTGTAGCTTTCATAGCAGAACAATAATGGCTGCATCCAGCATACCAGGAGAGAGCAAATTATTTGCAAGTTGTAATAAAATATGTTAACGTAAGTCAGAGGGCTGAGGGCTTAAGTTGGGGATATTTCTGTTATTATCAAAGTACGGGTTGCCCACTCAGCTCTACGATGCTCTGGGTAACTGCTTGTAGGCATGCATGTTTGCTAGTTACCGTAAGAGGTCATGCATATGTAAAGGGCTTGCGTCAAGTTTGTGTTAAAATTGACATGGTACAAAGCGTAACATTGTACAACATGAATGTTCCAACCTTTTTTGGCGTTTTGCAACACTATTTGTAATTCCGATACTTTCATGACTTTCAAGCGTATGGAAACTTTTACTGCAATAGCTTCATGTGGGGAAATGGCCATGTATCCAGTTGTATGGACACAGGAGCATCTAGGCAGATAGTTTTTCTTTACTTGCCTGAATGTGGACAATTTACCACAGCCATGTGTGTTTCTGTTTGGATTATTCTCACTTTGATTGTTACATATCAGCGCATTTTGAATAGACGTGATGGTTATGTACAGTAACAGCAGCCTATACAATGTTGGCGACAAATTAATTGTGAGTTGTGTTGCAACTCCCTGTCGCATGATCAAACATTCATACACTAGGATCACCCATCGCAAACAAGGGTTGTTTGCCCTGGAAACTACCCCTGACAAATCCCCTGTGAGAAGTGCTGGATTTTGTTGAAATAGTTTATTGATGCTGCCAATTCTGATGCTTCACCCCTGCGAACAGGGCTAATATCCACTAGGGATGGGACAATTAATCGTGGTTCACAGTATTCGTGGTTTTAAGGCTCACGGTTCGGTGCACCGTCGTCAGTTTGCGTACCGCATTTTTGTCTTCGATTTTTTTTAATGGCACATCGTCATTGCCTAATCGGTGTTTCCGTAGACGTGAGTGACATGACGTATTTGCTGGGAGGAAATAATGATAAGGCTGCCAGCCCAGAAACATTTCGTACACGTAACAATGCTGCCCCAAAGTTGAGTGATCCTAATTCTCCCGTCAGCGTATGCCTCCCGTCACAGGGTTGAGAAACCACTACCGAGTCTACACTCCCTGGTGTGCATTACACAATCCTGAGACAGCCCTGTCGGCTGCCAGCAGTAGGGCTGTCTCGGGACTGTGCGGTTGATAAAATAAAGGTTTCCCACCGTTAGGGAACGGGTATAAATGACAGCTGTAATGAAAGGTTGCCGCGTCTGTTTAATCGTTAATCGACTCTCCCTCGGCTGCGTAACTTCGCTAACGGGTTGAGAGTTAAAAGTGCTGCCACCACACGGAGTCTGTTTAATCGAGGCTTAAACGCTGCTTAAAGCGCATGTCCGGAAGTGCAGCGTGGTTTTTATCTACAAACGCCACCATGGCGTATAAGAAGAAGTTTGCTGGTGTTTTATCCAAAGCGTCATCAAACTACAAATCACACGTCTGGAAGCATTTCGGGCACCTGACGACCGAAACTAGCCAGGGAGTGCGAGAAGTAGGTAAGGATAAAACGGTGTGTAGAATTTGCCGTGTAATCATGAAATACAAGGCTGGAAACACCACAAACAAATTAAATTTTATGTTCCCGGAATTGGTCTTCCTGGACAAAAAGTGTGTTGGAGATGATGGACTGATGATTACAAAATTGTATTTCGTAGTTTGGACATTACCAGAATGGTATGTTTTGTTTTCTAGCTAAGATGCAGTTTTGTCCTACAGATTTTGGTTTTATGATAGTTTATCGACAATTGATATTTATTAAAAACTGGTTCATTTTCAATTGTATAATTATGTTACATGTGATCATTACGAATAAAGATTACTGCCCTTAAAATAGTTCATTACAATTTTTTTTGATAGGTGGCGTGTTTGTGGAAAGTATCGTGAAGATATTGAACCGTGGGTCAAATATCGAAAAGAAAATTAAAAATATGTATCATCCCATCCCTAATATCTACCTGAATTTGAAAACGGATACACAATTTCTGTAAATTCCAGTATAAAGCAACTGAGCGATTTTGTACGCAATTTCTGGGAATTCCAGTATAACGATCTGCCCCCAGTCAAACAGCTTTGGACGGCTTTGTGTATTCGAATGTTTGCTTCTATATCCCAAACACTGCACGTAAAGTGCCAGGGATAGAGAAGAACCGGTACTAACGTAATCAGCCACAGTGACCCTTAACGCATGAGGATGGGATTACCAGAAGTGAAGCAATGTCTCACTTCAAAACATTACATCTAACTACTGTAATTCTCCTATCTTGTGTGAAATTATATTTTAGCCACAAGTTTGGAATAACAACAAGCGGCACATCAATGCATGACATATCTACATGTCAAGTATACATTTTGGGGAATGCTGTAACGATATGATTCCATATTTACCTGTTTCACACATTTCCCCGGTGTACCCTTCCATGCACTGGCAGAAGAACATGTTCAACTGTGGCATGGAGCAGTTGCCTCCGTTCTGACAGGGTGCAGACAAACACTCATCAATGTCTACAACATAAACGTTTTATTAAGTAACTTGTGCTATTCTAATCACATGATGTTTGCAGCCAATGTTTCATCATAGGATGTATAGCTGTCAATATTTCTATGCAATAATGTCTCAGTTAAAACGAGGGTGTCTACTTTTACGTTTTTTATTTAATATTTCGTTTTGTAATTTAGAACATACATGTTGGAGGTTTACTGCAAATTGTGTTTAGTTACTTTCTTAAGCTTCAAACTATGTTCATAATGTAAACGATTCCACGCACATGTTCAAATATGAACACAACATCCACTTTCAAATTTTTTTTACTGGCAATAATGTTGAAGCGAGCAGAGATAACTAGAGTACCCTTTTGTTTAACTTCCCATTTTCTAGCCAGCAGATTTCCTGTTACAAATTTCTTTTCTGCCAATTCTGTGCAATTCGTCATTTTAAAATCAGTCACTATTATCACCAAACTGACATACCGCAATAATAGCATCATATATATTAATTATTAACATAAGCACTCAATTCATCAAGTATATCATTAACATCAATGTCATCCAGGAAGATTATGTTACATGACAGCGTGCAATTCACAATACCTGGCCACATGATGTATGTTTCCATACTAGCTGGCCAAGTAGCCAATATAACTACCACAAAACATGATAATTGCCAAGGTAGCACAAAAGTGAAAAACCTATCTACATATTACAGATTTATCAATTTGGGTTATGAAACATTTTTCAATTTGGCATTATATAAGTACTTTTATTATTGTTATTATTATTATACCAAGTGGTCAAATACTCAGTAAATAACAATACCAGACAAAAATCACACGGACCTATGTGACAGTTGAGACCGGTGTATCCAGGCTCGCAGTGGCAGATGTACCTGCCCCCGCCCTGGGTGCAGTTGAAACTATTCTTGCATGGATTGCTTTCACAAACATCAATCTCTGAAATAACAAGTATGTTTTGTGGAATCAAAAAGTATTCTTCAGATACACATATACACGAGTGTGTACATTATAAACTTGTAGTCAAAATAAAGAATACATTATTAATCCACACAATATTGCCTTACTGCCTCTGTGCCGCACACAATTGCACATATAAAATAAATATTTAACAAATATAAAATAAACATGCCAGGGTAAATCCAACAGTAAAATCACACAAAATGTATTATATATAAAACACATAAAACTATATCATTCATCATTATACATTCCTATTGAACCTAATTAACCTATTTGAATTAATACATGATGTCATGTACATTGATCAAGTTTATGACTAGTGAACCAGACGTAACATCTTACCTGTCTCACAGATCTTGCCTGTGAAACCACGCACACATGAACAGCGCCCGGGGGGTTTTCCCCTTTTCACCAGCAGTTTTTGTTAAAATTTTTTTCCCAATTTTGCTTTCCCTTTTTTCTAAAACAAATTTAAAATCATCCCCAATTTCTAAAAAATTAACTGCCCTCAATTTTCTTATTTAAACAAAATTCATAAAAACATGGCTGAAATTCCAAACCGGCCACATTTTTTTCCTCACGGGCCAAGTGAATTAACCCCCGATTTTCCCGGGAAAAAATAAAAAACCTTTTAAATAACATTTTAAAAGGGTTTGAAACAAAGGTTTAAGACAATTTTTGAATTTTTTAAACCCCAATTAAATTTATTTCCTCCAAACAAAAAAAAGGCCTTTGACGTTTTTTGGTGCAGTAATGTAGGCCCCCCCGGGGCCATTGTTTTCTTGATGGTTTTGTTTAAAAACAAAACCTGAAATAAAAGATTTTTAAAAAAAAAACCAAAACACATTCCGGGGGAACTTTAAAAAATTTGGAAAATGAAAACATTATAATAAAATTTGTTTCCTTGTGCCCCCCAAAAAGCCCCAATAAAAAAAAAATTTCATGGGGGCCCGCCCGGGTTTTAAAAACCAAAAAACATACCTTTAAACCTTTGTTTAAACCTTTTGTTAATCCGGCCGGGCAGAAAATTTTTGAAGGAACCGAAAATTTTGGGTTCCAGTTTCCCTTTTCCCGCCACAGGGGATTGTTGCCAATCTTTGATTGTCATTTGACGGGGGCTCCGCCCTTGAAACCGCAGGACACGTCCCCACCCGGGTTGTTTTTTTTCCCCCAAAATTCAATGTAAAAAACGAAGGAAAAAGAAAAAAAAAGAAAATTTTCCTTTGCCCCACGGTTGGCCAGGGGAAGGTTTTTGAAAGGAAAAGGATCAAAATTGTTAAAGTGTCTGCCAGACCATCCCCCCTTACAGCTTGTTTTTTGGGCCCAATAAATATTTTCCTTTTCCCCTGTTTAAAACCTTTTTTTCTTCTTAAATTTTAAAAAAAGCCATAATTTTCAATAAATATTTACTTTTTTTTAAAACCAATTTCCCTTTGTTTCGTTTAATTTTTCCCCCAATTTTACTTTAAACTGATTGTTGCAAAAAGATTTAAAAATTTTATTTTAAAATGGTGTTTTGGGGCCCCTGTTTTGCAATGAAGCAAAGGATTTTTGTTAATTTTTAAATTAAAAACTTTATGCAGAAATTTTGGGTTTTTAAATTTGATTTTTCCCCCAGCCCTTTCCAAAAAATTAATTAAATTTCAAAAAAATTTAAAAATTAGGAATTTTTTTTTAAACAAAAAATAAAATGGTTGCGATCCTCAAGGCAACGTTTTTTAATTTTAGTGTTCGTAATTGATAATGGGGTTTTATAAAAACCTAAAAAAATACCGGTTAAACAAAACCCAAACAAATGCAAAAAAACCCAAAACGTTTTTTTGGTGCGTTTTTAATTTGGCCCCTTTCTGTTTATTTTTTGGGAACCGGAGGCAGTAAAGTTAAAAAAAACCCAAATTCTGCAAAATAAAATGCAAAACCCCGTTTTTTTCCGTGTCACCCCAAAAACCCCCATCTGCAAGGGGGAAATTCAATTTAAGATTTTTGTTTTACGTGTTTTTTGGTTTGGAACAATTTTAAGGGTTTAAATTGTTTGGGGGCTTTGCAATTACCACTGGAATGTCTGTGCATCCCACCCTTAAACCGCGGGCTTCGCAAATGTTTTCTTTTACAGTGAAAAAAACACAGTTGAGTAAAGAAAATTTAGGCCCATACATTAGTAAAGGGAAAAAACATTTTATCTCCCCTTCCTTTTTTTTGGGGATTAATTTTTTTTAAAAGGTTTAACATTTAAAAAACCCCACCCGAAATTTTTATAAATTTTAACTAGAATCCAATTTCCTTTTTTAAATTCCCCTTCATGAACAGTTAAGATAAAACATTGTTTTGGAAACAGAAGGGAAAGGAAAAACTAGATAAATGACAATTCAGCAAGGAAAATTTTGATTTTTACCCTTTTCCAAATTTATTAATTAAAAAAATTTTAAAAAGGGGAATTAAAAAACATTAAAATCTTGCAGTTTTTTGGGGGCGGGTTTCAACCCTTTAAATTTCTGAATTGATTGGGTTTCATGACCTAAAATACTTTTAAAAAACAAACTGCAGAAGGGAAAAAGTTTTGTATATTACATTGCACCTTTCTGATTTTCTTTGCATCAGTTTGTTTTGTATAACGTAATTTAGGGTACTGAATACCCCATTATATTATTCAGAACAGCTAAAGGTTGAACGCCCTGCATCCAGAGCATCTGTCAACCGATTCTTATTTATGTCTTAATATATTCTATTTTACATTTTGTTAATTAAAAATAATTTAAATGGGCCAAAATCAAATTTACGCAAATTGCTACATTTCATATTAACATTTCCCGTTGCCATTCCGAATTACAGGTCAACGCGTTTCACAAATACAAAACTGTTTTTCTGAAATTTTTTAATGAAATTTTTGGGGGAAAAAATTTATCAAACAAACGGAAAGGTATAAAACTTTGATAATAATTTAAAAAAATTTTTTTATCGCTTTTTATTGAAGGAAGAAAAAAAATTTTAAAACTGAAAAGTATTATATCAATTACCGTTGACCCCCAAATGGTCTCCAGAAAAAAAAACAATGTTAAACCCTTCTTTAAACTCAGCTGTAAGGTGGAATTTTGGGAAAAAAGGAAAATGTGTTCGTGATAATTTGAAATTACCTTTTTTGAAAAAGAAAAAATTTTTAAACCTAAAAGGTTTAAGGGTTAAGCTGTAGGGGAGGGCTCAACATAAAAATTTTTAACCCCTTTACAACACCGCCCAAGGGGCACCAAAATTGGTCCTTCAGGGGCTCCCAAGGCCGGAAACACGTCAACAACAAGGGGTGTAAAGGTTGAGGTTGTAAACCAGCGCCTATGACATGTCATGGTCTTTGGTGTGCACACAGGAAACAGACCTTACTGATAGTGTTTTCCGCATTTTCCAGTATTATGTTCACCGAATGTGTGGTTTTGTTTAAAGTCTTTATCTGCAGGTGCTCGTGTAATACAAATCCACTACAAGCAGCAACGGCCCGCCTACATTATCTGCACACAAACGTCAAGAGCTGTCTTGTGGAGGCAAATAAATTATGTGTGCATTCATCCGTGTCGGTGGTATCTTGTTTCAGCACCGGCTGCCACTGTTACTTCAGGTTTTCATATACCACGCATGATCGAAGTTACGATCACTGCAGTGAGAACGTGTGCTGGTGTTAGGACGCAGCCATGTTTATGATGTGTACAATAAGCAAAATGCTCGTAGGGCAGTCAGATTTTGTTAGAAATTGTATGATTAACTTAGCTTTCGAGAAAAAAAGGAAAGCAAAATATAAGGGAGAAAATCTTATCAATCATGCTGTGAAAAGGACCAAATCCGTGCTACGTTTCTGGTATAATGTTTTCTAACTTGATCAAATATTGCAACAAAACATCCATTATCGCTAATGCACCTTAGACAAAACAGGGGGAAACCACATACACCTATTTTGGAAAATGAACTTGTTGAAATACATTTATGCAGCGAATCAGTCATGTAACACATGTGCAGCAAACAGTACTCAATCATGAGATGATTTGTTTTTCATGTGTAAGGGTTTTTCCAAATTGGCTTACAAACAAACGTAAATCCATTGACTTGTTCTCTATTGATGTGTCGTTTGTTTACCATCCCATGCAGACCTCGACAAATGTGAAAGCGTTCCTTGCCAGAACGGAGGAGATTGTGTTAACGGTAACAACGCCTACTCGTGTAGGTGTGAGCCGGGATACAACGGAACGAACTGTGAGATTGGTGGGTATAGTGAATACTCAGAAGTTCAGTTATCACGTATTGGCAACAATTTAATGATGCAAACATTGTCGTCGCTGTACAAATGACATCTATATCATGGCAACTATTTACCTGAACTGCGAATCGTCATATATTGCAATGTAGGAAATATTGTCATGTTTGTTTTCTTTGTCTTCTTCGTTTGTTACATGTGTTATTTGCGTTGAATAATGTTTTTTAATTACTACCGTTAAAATGATGGTGTTTTACGTGTCATGTTTCAGATATCAATGAATGCAGCAGCTCTCCGTGCTTAAATGACGGAACGTGCAAAGATCTGGTCAACAAGTTCCGCTGTTCATGTGTGCGTGGTTTCACAGGCAAGATCTGTGAGACAGGTAAAATGTTACGTCTGGTTCACTAGTCATAAACTTGATCAATGTACATGACATCATGTATTAATTCAAATAGGTTAATTAGGTTCAATAGGAATGTATAATGATGAATGATATAGTTTTATGTGTTTTATATATAATACATTTTGTGTGATTTTACTGTTGGATTTACCCTGGCATGTTTATTTTATATTTGTTAAATATTTATTTTATACAAATTTTGGGCCCCAAGGCAGTAAAATATTTTATTAATAAGATTTTTATTTTTCTACAAGTTTTTAAGTCACACCTTATTTGACGAAAAACTTTTTTATTCCCCAAAAACATTTGTTACAAGTTGGTTTTTTGAAAAATTTTATGCAACACCGGCACCGGTTAATGTTTCCTTTTTTTCTGGTATTGTTATTTACTGAGTATTTGACCACTTGGTATAATAATAATAACAATAATAAAAGTACTTATATAATGCCAAATTGAAAAATGTTTCATAACCCAAATTGATAAATCTTAATATGTAGATAGGTTTTTCACTTTTGTGCTACCTTGGCAATTATCATGTTTTGTGGTAGTTATATTGGCTACTTGGCCAGCTAGTATGGAAACATACATCATGTGGCCAGGTATTGTGAATTGCACGCTGTCATGTAACATAATCTTCCTGGATGACATTGATGTTAATGATATACTTGATGAATTGAGTGCTTATGTTAATAATTAATATATATGATGCTATTATTGCGGTATGTCAGTTTGGTGATAATAGTGACTGATTTTAAAATGACGAATTGCACAGAATTGGCAGAAAAGAAATTTGTAACAGGAAATCTGCTGGCTAGAAAATGGGAAGTTAAACAAAAGGGTACTCTAGTTATCTCTGCTCGCTTCAACATTATTGCCAGTAAAAAAATTTGAAAGTGGATGTTGTGTTCATATTTGAACATGGCGTGGAATCGTTTACATTATGAACATAGTTTGAAGCTTAAGAAAGTAACTAAACACAATTTGCAGTAAACCTCCAACATGTATGTTTTTGTTTTTGTAAACCCCCCTTTTTAAATTTTGTGTATTACACTATTTATTAAAAATTTAAAAACATGTGATTAAAAAAATTTTAATAAAACGTTTATGTTGAGACATTGATGGGTTTGCGCACCCTGTCAGAACGGGGGCAATCCCTGCCCAGTTGAACATGTTCTTTTGCCAGTGCATGGAATAACCCGGGGAAATTGGAAACAGGTAAATAGGAAACATTCGTTACAATTCCCCCAAAAAGTTTTTGACGTAGATATTATGCGTGTGGCTTTTTTATTAAATTTGGCTAAAAATAATTTCCCAAGATAGGAGAAACGTGTTTGATGTAATGTTTTGAATGAACATTTTACCGGGAATCCCCTCCTCATGCGTTAAACTTGGTGATTTTTGGTTTTTCTCTATCCCCGGCACTTTCGTGCATGTTTGGGTTAAAGCAAACATTCGAATACACAAACCCTCCCTTTTTTTCGTTTTTTTAAAATTGGTCAAAAATTATTGCTTTATACGGAATTTACAGAAATTGTGTATCCGTTTTCAAATTCAGGTAGATATTAGGGATGGGACGATACATATTTTAAATTTTCTTTTTGATATTTAAGGTTAATATCTTCCGATACTTTTAAAACACCCACCCATCAAAATTTGTAATGAAATTTTAAGGGGAGTAATC
>JAODUO010003518.1:7500-11992 GCA_025642075.2 Ridgeia piscesae | reverse complement strand
CTTTAAAGTTAACCCTTTTTGATTTTTAAAAAAAAAATTTTCCCAAAAATGAATAAATAACCGAAAAGTTATACACATTGACGGGCCCTTTTTCCCGGACTATATTTTAACCTGCTATAAAAACATTTAAACTTTAATTATATTCTTCCGGGGCTTAACCAACCCGCCCTTTGATGGGAACCATTTTGGGCCCAAAAAGCCCAAAAGGGCCAGAATACCGGGAAAGGGCCCGGGGCCAACTGCCTGTCAATCTTGAAGGGCATCGGGCCGCTGGCCTTACCCCGGGAACCTTTGCAAGGGGGTGATGGCGGCTATGGGGGGAACCTCC
This sequence comes from Ridgeia piscesae, assembly GCA_025642075.2. Classification (NCBI taxonomy): domain Eukaryota; kingdom Metazoa; phylum Annelida; class Polychaeta; order Sabellida; family Siboglinidae; genus Ridgeia; species Ridgeia piscesae. Next base: position 11,664 of record JAODUO010003518.1, on the reverse strand, counting down.
GCCGAGGGGGAAAATAGGCAAATTTTAATTTTGCAAAAATTTGGGCCCCCTGCACACTTCACAAACCTTTGAAAACCCTCCCCATCCATTTAAATTTGGTATTATTTGAAAAAAAACCGATTTTCCATTAATTTAATTGGTATTTTGATTAATTATAATTTTATCAAAAAAATTTCTGGCAATGTTATTTGTTGACACTTCCAAAAATTTAAAAAATTAAATTTCTGCCATTAACCCCATTTTAAAAAAATTAAATAAAATAAAAATTTATTATATAACATAATAAATTTTAAAAATTGTATTTTTTTGCCCTTTAAATTTTTTTAAATTAATAATGATTAAAATTTTTAAAAAGTTTTAATTATATAATTAAAAATTATTAACCCAAAAAAGACCCACTCTGAAATGCAAGCTTACCATTTATTACTTTAAATTTTTTACAATTATATTAATTTCGAAACCCAAAAAAACCCCACATTTTATTTGTCGGTTATACAGGGTTTCCCGTCATACTTTTAACGGGGGGGCCCGAATCATTTATATCAGGGGGAAAACTCCTTTGGTCCAAAATGGGATTTTGTTTTTAACTGAACTATACTGTTTTTCAATTACATTATTCCATTTTTAGTAATTTTTGTCCTTTTGACCGGTTTGAGGTGCAGCCCCCAGAAACCACATTTCCAAAAACAACCCTCTTTTATGTTACTTTTTTTAAGCAAATTTAAATGCATTTGGTTAACGGGCCATTTTTAAATTACCAAAACATTACCCATTGGGCCCCAATTTTGAACCAGGTAATTTACCGGCCTAGTAAAACCTAAGACCTGTACGCAATACGGAAAAAATTTTTAATTAGCATGCACTGAGAAGGCCATTCATTCCCAAAACCCCTAAGGTGGTTCTTCTATTGCGTGAAGATAAGTATGTTACAGAAACAAATGACAATGTTACTACCTATCATTAGACGCAATTAAGCATTGTGACCATGTGTCACATGTGTTGAATGTGTTCTACCCATGATAATAATAATGTTATAATTTGTCATTATGTTCTCTTCCCACAGAAGATGTCTGAGCCACCGCCACCCTATGCCCCAAACCCCTCGGATGGCAAGATGGGTCAACCCCCTCCACCAGCAGGTAATTTCTTCTCATCTAAATATGGAACATTCAAACGTCTGTTCATTGGAAGTACATCTAATCTCAGGTGTCAACATCCACCTGCTCCCTTTTCCTACTTCTAAATTCAATGCTCGTGCTTTCTTTGCGTATTGGACTTTCATCTCTGTGCTACCAGTTGGTGACTTTAAAAAAAATTGTGAAGTTTTTTTGGGGCAGTGTACTATGTGTTTTTTCTAGTGGGCCTTTGTTTTACTTGAGGGAATTAAATTGTGATTACCGGGGTAAGTCACTGGATGGCGACATTGTTAACACATGGTTTGTTTAATGCACACCTTGGATTGGTGTAACCTGTAGACCTATCCACAGCATAAGTACTAGCAATAAAGTAGCCTGCATACAAGTCCATGTACATGTATTAGGCTTATCCAGACTACAACTCTAAGAAGATTGAAGATAGCAGCCAGAAGCTTGAAAGTTTGTTTGCATTCTGAGAAGATCCCAGAGTTATATGCCATATTGCCAGCATGCTGTTGTCATCTGGCTGTGTTTTAAATTGCAAGTTGTGAATTAAGCTGTTTCCGATGTCATTGTAAATATAATAATGCCACCTGCAAATATGTATATCAGTTGTACCCAAACATTTTCATGGTATTCACATTATCGCACTTTGTATTTGCATGCGACATTGCAGACAGTATTATTTCCTGACATTCAGTGACTTGATGGCAGCGCTTGTGAATGTCAGACAGGTATTTTTAAATGTGACTCAATACAATCAAGTGCTATAAATATGTATAATACAAATAAAATAAATAGCAATTTGAAAGGACACAAGTCCAAGCTATATGGGAAAATAATAATTATGCCAAATAAACTATTGCACAAGAGGCAATCAAGACACATTACTCAGACATTATAAGAGAATACATAGAACTCAGAGAGCTCTATGACTGAATATGCATTGAGCATTTGGGTACATATACGCAAGTTGAAGGGACCAAGGACATGTGCATACACACTGATTGCTATTATTATTTTAGGTTACCAGCCTGGATATCCCCCACAACCATATTCCCAGGATGGTGCTGGCTATTCCCAGGGCCCCCCCCCGGGGCCCCCCTCCCCCATACCCTCAGGGGGCTCCTGGATACCCACAGGGAGGACAGGGCTACCCACAAGGCTACCCCCAGGGTGGAATGCAGCCTGGGTACCCACAACAGCCTGGGCAGGGTATGTAGTATAATTGGTTTTCACCATAATGTTCTTCTTTGTTTACTTTTGTTCGTGTCTAGATGATGCTAAAATATTTGCCGTTGATCATTTTTTTTGTTTTTACTGGTGATCAGTTTAAAAAATAAAAGGAAAAGGGGATATATATATATATATATATATATATATAAATTATATATATATATAACTTTTTATATATATATATATATATATATATATATATATATTTTTTAAATTTTTAAAGGGTTTAAAAAAAAAATTTTTTTTGGGGGGAAAACTTTTGGGGGGTTTAAATAAAAAAATTGTTGTATCGGGGTTTTAATTTTTTGAAAAAACTTTTTAAAAAAAATAAAAATTTTGTTTTTTGGGAAGGATGAAAGTTTTAATTGCTTGAGTTTTACAGTTTTGTTCCTGGTATTTTGCTTGGTACATGTTTTCCTTTTCCTAAAAGGTCCATCTTAAGACCTGTTGTGGAGATGCAGCCTTCTGTCTTTCCTAAGACATGGCAAACAAATAAGATAGTGTGTGTGACTGTTATAAGACTGGCCATGTGTGAAAGCACAGTGGGCAATAACCTTGGCCTTCTAGGAGGAAGTACTGACATTCTATGTAAGGGTTGTTAGTTCTTCTGGTATCATGTGGTTATTCTTTGTTTGCTTGTCACTTCAAAACATGATTCCAAAGGCACATGTAATGGACATTACCATAATGTGAATAGTTGTGAACAATTCAGCAACACAACCAAGTATATGTTGACAGTGTTAATCTTATGATGCCAACTTTATTGACCAAAAGCAAGTCTTTATACAGTTGTATAATATAATGTATGCTGCAGTGCTGTTGAAAACAGCTGAACTTTAGAACTTGCCACAGACCCTTGTATATCTGAACATATTGATTTTACTGCATTGTCCATGATGTAGCATATTCCCTGGGGATATTAATTATACATTTGTTTAATTAAGCTGCCTAAGCTAAATGGTACACCAGCGGTGGTGGCAGTCTCAGGAAGCCTGCACTCAAACTGAGCAGTCAACATCAAATCTGTGTGTAATCTTTTAATTAAAAAAAAAAGGGGAAAAATTTAAAAAAAAACCTTAAATCCAGTGTAAATTACGGACATTTCTAAAAATTGTATTATGTTATATAATAAACTTTTTATGTTTGGCATTTAATTTATACACATAGATGTCAATGTTTGTCATGATATTAATTTCTTATTTGTGCAACTGTGTGCAACAAAGTGAAACATTGCCTAGAACTGTAGCTAGTAGTATACAATGGTATCACAGGGTCAGTCACCAACCATGACACATATTAAAGCGTTAATGTGTAAAACTGCTGTTGTTTTGTTTCAAAGTACATACTAGTGTGTAACTGGGTATGGGTGCAGGTGCTTTTCAGTGTTTAGTGAAGTGTGCAGGGAACCAGTGGATCTGTGTGCACTAGTTGAGAGTGTCCCTGCTCTAGGTGCCACCTTCTGTCTGTAGGTCCGACCGTGTCATCCAGCCAGTCCAGAAAATTCGTTAAACATGCTTTTTCCCCAGCATAAGATGTAATGACTATGTCAGGCACATTCACATGGCTCATTGCTGCCATTGTGTGCCTTGTTGGGTACGTACATGTCTGCTTACTCATCGTTGGCTGCTCTGTTTAAGACCAGGATTTAGCAATTATAATTAATGTTTAGCATGTAATTTTCATACGACAGAAATAATATATAGCTCTGTTTTGTAAAGCAGCCAGTCAATGTGTATAACTTAGCTGAAGTGATGTACGGTTCAGTGTTGTGAATAGTTTTTAATGTTACAAT
>JAODUO010003518.1:0-5000 GCA_025642075.2 Ridgeia piscesae | reverse complement strand
ACCGTACTCATTCAGCAAGTTATCCTTTGATGGCTGCTTACAAAACAGAGCTAAATTTTTTCTGTCGTATAAAATTACTTGTAACTTTAATTTATAATTGCTAAATCCGGTCTTAACAGAGCACCCAACTTTTTTGCGAATTGCCCAAACCCACAAGGGCCGCTGGATGTGAAGGCCGTATTTTGCACAGCTGTCCGTTCTTGCATGACATGGGGCCCAGGCTGGGGGGGAAACCCCGGGTTTTGCAATTTTGGAAGTTGGCTGGTTTGGTGCCAGGGCCAATTAAAACCGAATGGAAACCTGGGGGGAAACCCTAACAGGGCCCCCAATCCCGGGTTTTGGGAATTTCCCTAAAATAAAAATTTGAATTTTTTCCCGGGAAAATTTTGTATTTTTTGAACAAACACAATTTTTACATTTTTGCTTTAATTTTGTATTTTGGGTGCTCCCCTTGGGAAATTTTGATATTTTTTGCAAATTTAGAATTTTAATTTTTAAATTTGCAAAAAAAAATTTTCATAAAAAAAATTTTGGGGGATTTGTAAAAATTTAAAATCCAAATTTGGTTTATTTTCATAATACAATTTTTAAAATTTAAAATTTTACATATTAATTTGTTTATTTTAAAAATAAAGGGATTTAAACACCCTTTTTTGGGGTTTTTTAATTCTATATAATTAAAAATTTGATTTACTGTATTTATTATTTTAATAAAAAAAACCCGGGACCATTTAGCAAAGGACAAATTAAAAAAATTTATAATTATATCCCAAATTTGTTACTCTTTCCCCTCATTAAAACAAACCCAAAACAACCCTTTTGGAAGTTCTGTTCGTTTTTTAAACGGCCCCCGAACCCCAAAATTTTACAATGTAAATTCCTTTGGTCAAAATTTGGGCCCAAAAAAATTTCCTTGTCCAAACTGGGGTTCTAAATTTGTTACAACTATACATTATTAAGTCCATTACTGTCCTTGATCATGTTTTGAGTCAAAAAAACAAGTTAACCAAGGGTCCAGAGCAAACCCCAAAAAAATTTTCCATCTTCCCCTAAAACCAAGGTTATTCCCATTTCCTTTCCCCGGGCCCATTTAAACATTTAACAACTATTTATTTGTTTGCCATGTTTAAACCAAAAGGTTATTCCAAAAGGAAGGGGCCCCCTTTTGGAAAGGAAAAGGGACCGCTCCAGGAAAAAAATTTAAAATAAGCCTGACTTGAGAACGGGATAAATTTTCCTGATAAAAAACAAATTTGTTTTTCATATCACCAAAATTAGATTTAGTCTTAAATTGTAAAAAAAATTACAAAAACAATACAAGTTATTTTCCACCCATTACCCAAAATTTTTGGGCCTTTGCCCCCTTTTAAAGGGTTTCCCCAAAAAAATTTAATATTTAAATTTTAAAAAAATTATTTTTTCCAAAAATTTAAATATAAATGGAAAGTATAATTTAACTAATATTTTATTAAATATAATATCATCTGTTCTTAAGTCATTAATCCAGGGTAAATCCAGTTTTTCCCCCAAATTCAAGCCCTTTTTTTGCTATTGGACCATTCGGACCATTGGTGAAAAAAAACACATCCATTTTTTTTAAGTTATTTAATTGTGAGTATGCAGTGTACTATGTGTTTTTTCTAGGGGGCCCTTTTGTTTTACTTGAGGGAATTAAATTGTGATTCCCGGGGGAAGTCACTGGATGGCACATTGTTAACACATGGTTTGTTTAATGCACCCCTTTGGATTGGTGTAACCTGTAGACCTATCCAAAATAAGTACTAGCAATAAAGTAGCCTGCATACAAGTCCATGTACATGTATTAGGCTTATCCAGACTACAACTCTAAGAAGATTAAATAGCAGCCAGAAGCTTAAAGTTTGTTTGCATTCTGAGAAGATCCCAGAGTTATATGCCATATTGCCAGCATGCTGTTGTCATCTGGCTGTGTTTTAAATTGCAAGTTGTGAATTAAGCTGTTTCCGATGTCATTGTAAATATAATAATGCCACCTGCAAATATGTATATCAGTTGTACCCAAACATTTTCAGGATTCACATTATCGCACTTTGTATTTGCATGCGACATTGCAGACAGTATTATTTCCTGACTTTAATAAACAAATAAAATAAATAGCAATTTGAAAGGACACAAGTCCAAGCTATATGGGGGAAAAAAAAATTATGCCAAATAAACTATTGCACAAGAGGCAATCAAGACACATTACTCAGAATTATAAGAGAATACATAGAACCAGAGAGCTCTATGACTGAATATGCATTGAGCATTTGGGTACATATACGCAAGTTTAAGGGGGCCCAAAGGGCATGTGCATACACACTGATTGCTATTATTATTTTAGGTTACCAGCCTGGATATCCCCCCCAACCATATTCCCAGGATGGTGCTGGCTATTCCCAGGCTGCCCCTCCATACCCTCAGGGGGCTCCTGGATACCCACAGGGAGGACAGGGCTACCCACAAGGCTACCCCCAGGGTGGAATGCAGCCTGGGTACCCACAACAGCCTGGGCAGGGTATGTAGTATAATTGGTTTTCACCATAATGTTCTTCTTTGTTTACTTTTGTTCGTGTCTAGATGATGCTAAAATATTTGCCGTTGATCATCTTGTTGTCAAATACTGTATTTTACTGTGTGATCAGTGAAATGAACATAATACCAGAGGCAGGGAAAGGTGATATATATATATATATATATATATATATATAAAGTATATATATATATATTTTTCCCATATATATATATATATATATATATATATATATATATCATTTTTGCTGGTTTTTTTGTTTTTTCTTAATTGGGATAAACTGGTTAAACAAAAGTAATTGCTTAGTATCGTTTGTTGATAATTTGTTATTAATTTTATGTTACATAAATACTAATATGTTAAAGAATGATATGCCCAGAACAACTTATGTTGTTTATCAGGAAGGATGATATGACCCGTTCTCAGTGCAGGTCGCTTGAGTTTTACAGTTTTGTTCCTGTATTTTGCTTGGTACATGTTTTCCTTTTCCTAAAAGGTCCATCTTAAGACCTGTTGTGGAGATGCAGCCTTCTGTCTTTCCTAAGACATGGCAAACAAATAAGATAGTGTGTGTGACTGTTATAAGACTGGCCATGGGGAAAGCACAGTGGGCAATAACCTTGGCCTTCTAGGAGGAAGTACTGACATTCTATGTAAGGGTTGTTAGTTCTTCTGGTATCATGTGGTTATTCTTTGTTTGCTTGTCACTTCAAAACATGATTCCAAAGGCACATGTAATGGACATTACCATAATGTGAATAGTTGTGAACAATTCAGCAACACAACCAAGTATATGTTGACAGTGTTAATCTTATGATGCCAACTTTATTGACCAAAAGCAAGTCTTTATACAGTTGTATAATATAATGTATGCTGCAGTGCTGTTGAAAACAGCTGAACTTTAGAACTTCCCACAGCCCCTTGTATATCTGAACATATTGATTTTACTGCATTGTCCATGTTTAGATATTCCCGGGGGATATTAATTATACATTTTTTTAATTGCTGCCTAAGCTAAATGGACACCAGCGGTGGTGGCAGTCTCAGGAACCCTCACCAAACTGAGCAGTAAAATCAAATCTGTGTGTAATCTGATATAGAATTAAAAAAACCCTTCAAAAAAGGGGTTTGAAACCCATTTGATTTTAAAAAGGAAAACAACATTAAGTCCATGTAAATTACGGACATTTCAAAAATTGTATTATGTTATATAATAAATTTTTTATGTTTGGCATTTAATTTATAAAATAGATGTAAATTTTTTTTCATAAAAATTTTTCTTATTTGTGCAACTGTGTGCAAAAAAGTGAAACATTGCCTGAACTGTAGCTAGTAGTATACAAGGGTATAATACACCAACCATAAAATATTAAAGCGTTAATTTTAAAACTGCTGTTGTTTTTTTAAAAGTACATACTAGTTGTAACTGGGTTGGGTGAGGTGTTTTCAGGTTTAGTAAGGTGCAGGGAACCAGTGGATCTGTGTGCACTAGTTGAGAGTTCCCTGCTTAGGTGCCCCCTTTCTGTCTGTAGGCCCCATTTCATCCAACCCCATTAACACTAGTGAAAAGTTGAGATACCCGTCCAGACTGTTTTCCCCATGTCATGCACAGATCGGACAGCTGTCAGCTTTATAAGGCACATTCACATGGCTATTGCTGCCATTGTGTCCCTTTTTGGGTACGTACATGTCTGCTTACTCATCGTTGGCTGCTCTGTTTAAGACCAGGATTTAGCAATTATAAATGTTTTTTAAAAATTTTAAAAAATTTTGTCTGTTTTTAACAGCCAGTCAATTGGGAAATTGTGAAGTGATGTACGGTTAGTGTTGTGAATAGTTTTTAATGTTACAATAAAAAAGGTTTTATACATTTAATTGTTTTAACTGATAACTTACAAAAGGTATGCATTCAGGGGACACACCAAACCCCCGCACGCACCACCACCACACACACACACACACACACACACACACACACACACTCACACACTATAGTTGATCTATTGCCCAAGCTTTTACTAATAGTAATCTTGTGGGTTGCTGTTGCACTCGCATGCCTGTGCCAAGGGAAACCTTGTAGATTTTGTGTCAGTGCTGTCACTATGCCATCAAAACACCAACATGCACCAGAAATACGATACATCCCTTTTTGCTACGCAGTCAGTCAGTGGGTCAAATGGATTAATTCATGATGTAAAGGGTTTAGGGGGTGAATAGTTTTTTTTATTTTTCAATTCCCTCAAAATAAGTTGTAAGTCCAACAAAAAAAAAAGAACAGCAGCTGTATAGTATTCCCAAAGGGGGAATTAAATTGGTTACATTTATTGTGGAACATAATCTTTGAATATATTTTATGTTTGTAAAGTTTTTTTTTCATGTCCCTTTATCTGCTCTTCAATAACCATTAATTTTTATTCATGTCCCTGGTTCCACCTGCTGTTTTTGGGGG
>JAODUO010003517.1:0-12889 GCA_025642075.2 Ridgeia piscesae | reverse complement strand
GTTATTTTTGTAAAATTAATATCGGAAAGATTCTTCCCCTTAAACGACAAGCCTTTTTTGCACATTTTAAAAAATTAAAAAGTAAAATGATGGAAATTTTATTATTTGTATTTTCAAATTTCGTAAATAAAGGAATTTTCAAAAAAAATTTTTAAAATCCAATTTCCCCATTTTGGGTACCACATTTAATTTGATTTTATTTCCCTTGTAAGTCAGCTGTTAATTACACGAGGTCAAAATTCAAAATTTTTTAACAATTTATTAAACCAATAATTAGGGAAGGGACATGAGCAAAATAATTTTAACAAATAATAACAAATTTAAAAATGCTTAAAAGGGGAGTTTCAACCGTTTTAAAACACGCTAACAAATTCCCATAAATGAGGATTTTATTATAATATATTTATTCTGCACCCAACATCTGACATTCGGGTTAAAAACTGAAAAAAATTTGCAGCAATATTTTAAAAGGTTGTGTAGGCTTTTTTAAATTCACTTGTTTCAGAACCATGAATTAACCTATAATTTCAAATTTCGATTCTTTTAAGGTGATAAGAACCAAATATTTATCGTGCAGAACTGAAAAAAATTTGTACAAACTTTATTTTTGTTTCCCTTGCATTGTAATCAGACTAAAAAACCGTTTATTTTTTCGTGGAATTCATTCGCCCTTTCCGAGGGTGCCATTTTTAATTTTAGACAACTTGTTTCCCTGTTTTTTCCCCCAAAAGGGGTTGTTTGATACCCCGACTGAAGTGTGTTTGAAGACTTGATTTATTATTTGTAGCCAATGATCCAAAGTATTTAAAGATGGAAGTAAATCGATTTGGAATATCGTGGTATTTTGTATCGGGAAAGTTAACCTTCCAATCGGGACCCCACAGAAAAAGGTAAATGTTGGGACAAATATGTTTTGCCCCACTTGAGGGGAAAATTGTTTTCTGATTTTGGGGTTTTCCCGGGTTCTGGAATTTTCTAATATGAAAATGCCCCCGGGGAAAAAATCACCATAATAATTGAAAACAAAAATATGAAATTTAAATAAAAATGGTAAATTAGTACAATGAATTTTTTAAAGGGAAAAAAAATCTGAATAACTAAAATCGAAAATATTTTGTTTTGCCTTTGGGTTTATTCAATGTTTAGGATTTTACGTTAAAAATTTACTTTATTAGGTTTTGTTGAATTTTCCCAAAAAAAATTAAACGGGTTTGTTTTGTAAAAAACTTTTCCAGAAACCCGGTAGGCCTGTTCCATTCACCAAAACCAGCAAATAACATTTTATCACTTTCATTAAAATTTGTTCAAAATCTAGTCCTGATATTAAAAAAAAAATTAATAAACCTCGAAACCCAAACAAATGCCTTCATTTTTTAAATTTAAATTTTACCACAAATAGATTCCAATTTAAAAAATTGCTTACTGTTTTCAAAACTTAATCATTTTTATTCCTAAATGAATTAATCCAATTAAATTCAAGCTCTTTTTCGCATTTTTGGGCCTTAATAGTTTTAAAAATTTGGGGTTGGCACTTCAAATCCCTAAGTCTGGTACATCTCTCCGAGTAATTGATATTGTTGGGGAAAAAAACCAAAAGTCAAACAATTATTTTTAAAATAAAGATTTAATTTTTTTTAGTTTGGGAAGAAAAAATAATTTCCCATTGATAAAATAAATATTTTAATTTATACAATTTTAATTATATATTTATTATAAATTTTTTAAATAATAAAAATTAATAAAGTGTAAAAATATAAATTTTAAAAAGAATTTAAAAGTTTGGGTCATGTATTTTTTTGTGATTTTTTAAAAATTTTTTAATATTATTTATTTTATAAAATTAATTTTAATAATTTTTATTGGTTTTAAAAATTTTTTTATTTTATTTTATTTTTTTTAATTTTATATTTATATTTTTATTTTTTAAAAGTGTTTTTTGTGGGGTCACAATATAAATGTTAATGGGCGTTTAAAAGTTGTAAAAGGGGTTTTTTAATAAAGAAGATGCATTTAATTTTGGTTTCTTATTCTCCTTGGGGGGTTTCTTTCCCTATGAATCAATTGTGGGCTTTTGAATTGTACTTTCAAAACAATCTATTTTGGAACTGTGGGGGAAAAAAGGAATAACAAAATGACATTCGGAAGTTTAAAACCAAAGGGCCCTTTTAAAATTTCCCTTAAATTTGGGGCCCAAAATTTAAATTTGGCCAAAACAGCTAACCAGGAGCGGAAGAAAATTGGGGATTCTTGGCAAAGTATTTAATGCAAACTGTTTAATACTTTTATTCCAAAAAATGTATTTTTTTTAATTTAAGTCATTTCATTTCTATTTTTTTTAAATCAATTTAAAATTGGTTTTTTTATTTTAAGATTTTTTGAACACAATTACAAATTTCTCCCCAAAAATTTTTTGGGGGGGGTTTTGAATTGCCAAAGTAGACAAGATTTTTTAAAACAAATTTTTTTAATATAAATATGAAAACTTTTTTGGCCTTTTTTTGGGGTTTCCACTGAAAATGGAGGTAAAGGGGAAGGGAAGCGCAAAATCCAGTATTATCATGTAAAAAATTATTTTAAAATTAATTATTTAGTAAACCAAAAAAAAATTTTTTTTTTTTTTTTTTTTTTTTTTTTTTTTTTTTTTTTTTTTTCCAAAAAGGGAAAGGGCGGGAAAGGGGGGCCCCAGGGAAAGTGAAAAATTTGAAAAATTTTTAAAAAATTTTTTTATTCCAAAAATCAGTCAGAACCCACAAACAAAAAGCACCAAACAATTCCTTTGTTTTTTTTTTGAGTTACAAAGATGTTTTTAGAGATTTTTGTTTAAAACCACGGGCAGAATTTTAAATACATTTGGGTCCCCAAAAATTTTTTGTTAAAATGAAAACTTTTTTTGGTTTAAAAATAGAATTTAAAATTTGTTTTTTTCGGTTTTCGTTTTCCCCCCCCCAAAACAAGTGGGCGGGGGGAAATTGGGGGGGCCCCAATGGGGAGTTTTCCCCAAACAAACAAATTTTTTTAAAAAGATTTTTAAAGACCAAAAATGTTTAGAAGTATTTTTTTTAAACAAAATTTTTTGGGGTAATTTAAAATTTTCCAAAAAAAAAAAAAAAAACCCTTTTAATTTTCTATTTTTTTGCCCCTTGCTAAAAATAAAAAAAATCAAAATTTTAAAAAAAATTTTTAAAAAAAAAAACCCTTCGGGGTCAAATTTTATTATCATTTCCCCCCAACCCTTTTTTTCCCCCGGCCCCAAAACCAAAAATTTTCGGGACTAAAACCCGCTAATTTTAAAAAAAAAGGAAATAATGGGCCCGAGTCCCCAAGTTAAAAGGGCCCCAATCCCCTTGAAACCATAAATGTATTTGTTTTTAAAAAAATTTTTTATATCCCCCCAAAAAAAAGGGAAGAGCCCCCTTGGGGGGAAAAAATTTGGGAAAGAAGTAGAAGAAAAAGGGAAAGGGGAAAAAGAAAAAAAATTTAAAAAAAAATTTTTAAACACCAGTCTTTTTAAATTTAAAATTGTTTAGGTGTTGGTTACAAGGTTTTGGTTGCCCAGAACAAAAGAAATTTCCAAAAAAAAATTTCCCCTACAAAAAGGGTTACATAAATTTATTATGTTGCAATTATTGAATTAAAAAATTTCAACACAATAAAAGGTCATCGGAAAATGGATTCCATAAAATAACAAATGTAATTTGTGTGAACAACATTCGGTAGTCTACCACAGACTTCCACCAGCAGTTACATCACTAAACACTTAACCAACTGGGACTGCTTAAACTTGTGATTGTTGGGCAGTTCAGGCACAAGTATGTAAAATATTTAACATCACGCAGTTTGGAAAATATAATATTGTCATCTTTGTATAAAATACTAAATAATATACACGACTTAATAAAATGATTACATCAGCTTAACATTACCAGATGTCTTATACCTGTAGCTGTATTAAAATGACAGCATTATGTGTATTGTTATTACATGTCAAGCAGTATATATACATTAATATGCTAACTGTGGATCGATGTAAGTGTATATCCTCCCACACACCGAGGTCCACTAGCCTGAGTCTACTCATTGATACCTCTGGACACATGGTCATTGATCTATCAACTGGCGATGTATTTGAGAAATTTTGTTTAAGATGTGTACAAATTATAGTGGATGGTTAAATGGACAGGCAGAAAGTTGAAGAGGAAAAACAGTTTAAAAAGTAATATTCACCCTGTGCACTGTTGGACTGGATCATAGGTCTACGTGCATAAAGACATCGATCTACCCGGATATTTTGAACTCGTAAAAATGTGATCCTCCATAAAGGTGTGCCATCAGGTCGATGTATTTTAAAGTTAGTGTAAAATTACAGTGAAATGTATTACAGTATAATAAATTACAACTTATCTACTCTACCTAGCCAATGTTGCCATGACTACACGTCCAGCTATTTTAAAAATATTTGGTCCCCCGGAAATTTCCGAACCCCCTTTTTGGGGGAAAAATCCCTTTTAAAAAACCCCAAATTGGTGGCAACACACGGAAAAAAAGACCAAATTTAAAAAAGGGTACAAGAGTTGGGGGAAAAAGGGGAAAAAAACCCCAGCCTCCCGGGGGCCCAAATTATAGGGGGTTGAAAGGGGAGAAACACTACGGAGTCTTTTTCCGGTTGGGGTTTTTTTAGAGAGGGGCCCCTTTTTTAACAAATGCCTAGTATATATATATATATATATATATATATATATATATATATATATATATATATATATATATATTAATTTAATTAACACAAGTACATAAAATGAAAAATGTAATTTTTAAAATTTTTTATATTTAAAAAATTTTGAAAATAAATTTTTATGGACCCAAAAATTCCTTTTCATTAATTTTTTTAAATTTGATATGTAAACCCCAAAAATTTGTTTTTAAATTAGAATCGGGAGGAATTTTTTCCCCATGCTTGATGTTTTGTAGAAAGGGGGGAAACCTTTAAATTTAAATCTTTTTTTCCCCCTTAATTATTATTTTTATTGGCACAAAACTTTCAGTTGGGCCCAAGGTTTGTCAACATTTGGTCTGGGCCCTACCTCCCATATGCCAACTTTGTCTGTGTGGCTGGGCCAAATTCCATGCTTTGGGGGGCCCATGTTGTAAACCGTCCCAAAGGGTGTAAAATTTGGGCCGGTTGAAACTGGGGTCTGGGCCCTTTGTAACATTTCAAAGTCCCATTCTGGGGGAACTTCTTTGGGGCTGCCTGAGAACTGTGAACCAAAGTCGGGTTAAACACTTCAAATGGTTGGGCCCAAAAATTTTGTTTTTTGGTCGCCAAATCCTGTTGCGGGTTGTAAGCAACATGCCTGTGTGGCTGGGAAAAAATTGACCCCCTTTTGGGGGGAGATGATAAAATCCCTTAGAATTAATAATGAAAATATTTTTGGGGTGGGACCTTTGGGGGGTCAAACATTTTCTGGGGTTGGGCTGGTCCAACATGCCCCGTGTCCCCTTGGGCCCAAAAAAAAAGATTAACATGTCTGGGGGCGGGTTTGGGCCCATGTTTCAAATTTCTGTGGGTTGGGCCCATAATTCAAATTTTTTTGGGGGGACCATGTTAACATGTCTGTTTTGGATGTAAAATTTTCCGTGGGTGGGAATGATGTCAACTTTCTGTGTCAAAATATTAACACCCCCGTGGGTTGGGACCATGATGTAAAATTGATGTTTTGGGACCCCCGATGCCAAATTAAGGGGGGGACATGTGTAAAACATGTCTGTGGGTTGGGACATGTTTAATTTCCCCGGGGTGGGCAGATGTCAATTCTGTGGGGGTGGGCCCCATAATAAAGGTTTTGGGGCCTTTATTAACATGTTGTATGGCTGGGCCCAAATTTTCCGGTTTTTTCAACATGTCGGGGCTGGGAGCATGATTTTTAAACTTTGTTTGGAGGGTTAAAATTTGGGGAAAATGTTGTTTTTGGGGGGGAAAAGAAATGTCAAAAATGTCTGTGTGGCTGGGACCATGATGTCAACATGTCTGTGGGGGGCTGGGACCATGATGTCAACATGTCTGGGTGGCTAGTGACCAGAGCAGTCCCAGTTACATGACAATGGCCACGATGACGATTCATGCTTTCTTTTTTGTGAATATAAGCTAACAAATCAACAATAGCCTAATTATCATCTGAAACAAATTTGATGACACTCACTGGACAAATTTAAGGTCTCCAGTGGAACCTTGATTTATGGTTAGTTTGGTCACCTCAGTATTACAATCACCTCATGATTAAGGTCACCCTCTGATAGCACTATGCATGACTAAAATAAATCTAATACATTAAAGAATCTGTGAAAAACAGTTTTGCTAATTAATATGGTTACCTGGCCATTCGCGTCAATTTTGCTCAGTTGCTTGGGTGACCTTATTAGAGAGGGACCACAGTATGACATAACTGACCTTTCAAAAGATTTTTAACAGAAACACTACCACAAAGGCATTAATTAATCATACATTATTCAATCCTCATCCTCTGAAAACAAAATTTGTCTCAATCTTGCAGCACCACTCAAGCTGGGATGATGATGACACGTGAGACACCCGTCCACCCGTCCACCTGTCATTTGGACGGTTAAAATTCTATTGTGAACAGGTAGAAATATCATTGGACGGGTGTGACGTGTGTTTGTAGTTTAGTTATCATAAAACACATGTCAACTGGCTTGTACAGATCTATGTCACGAGTTAACATGCACGTGTCCACCAAGTAAATGGGTGACTGGGAATGTGTTATCTCCTCACTTTTCTCTCAATGAATAAAACATTATGCATTTATTTTCAGTTTTTCCCTGAACTAAATTTTTTACAAAAAAATTTAAAAATTGTTATAATTTTGTTTAATTATAGTGTATAACTTATTCACGAATCTGTCTTGCCTAGCCAAGTCTTTTGGTTTAGAATGCATTCAAAAATTTCTGTCACTGCAATTTAGTCATGGAAAACAATGAAAATAACATGTCATAATGTCAGTTATAGTTCATTGAGAGAAAAGTGAGGAGATAACACATTCCCAGTCACCCATTTACTTGGTGGACACGTGCATGTTAACTCGTGACATAGATCTGTACAAGCCAGTTGACATGTGTTTTATGATAACTAAACTACAAACACACGTCACACCCGTCCAATGATATTTCTACCTGTTCACAATAGAATTTTAACCGTCCAAATGACAGGTGGACGGGTGGACGGGTGTCTCACGTGTCATCATCATCCCAGCTTGAGTGGTGCTGCAAGATTGAGACGATTTAGTTTTCAGAGGATGAGGATTGAATAATGTATGATTAATTAATGCCGTTTGTGGTAGTGTTTCTGTTAAAAATCTTTTGAAAGGTCAGTTATGTCATACTGTGGTCCCTCTCTAATAAGGTCACCCAAGGAACTGAGCAAAATTGACCCGAATGGCCAGGTAACCATATTAATTAGCAAAACTGTTTTTCACAGATTCTTTAATGTATTAGATTTATTTTAGTCATGCATAGTGCTATCAGAGGGTGACCTTAATCATGAGGTGATTGTAATACTGAGGTGACCAAACTAACCATAAATCAAGGTTCCACTGGAGACCTTAAATTTGTCCAGTGAGTGTCATCAAATTTGTTTCAGATGATAATTAGGCTATTGTTGATTTGTTAGCTTATATTCACAAAAAAGAAAGCATGAATCGTCATCGTGGCCATTGTCATGTAACTGGGACTGCTCTGGTCACTAGCCACCCAGACATGTTGACATCATGGTCCCAGCCGCACAGACATGTTGACATCATGGTCCCAGCCACACAGACATGTTGACATCATGGTCCCAGCCACACAGACATGTTGACATCATTGTCCCAGCCACACAGACATGTTGACATCATGTTTCCAGCCACACAAACATGTTGACATCATGCTCCCAGCCACACAGACATGTTGACATTATGGTCCCAGCCACACAGACATGTTGACATCATGGTCCCAGCCAACATACATGTTGACATCATGGTCCCACCCCACAGACATGTTGACATCATGGTCCCAGCCACACAGACATGTTGACATCATGGTCCCAGCCACACAGACATGTTGACATCATGGTCCCAGTCACACAGACATGTTGACATCATGGTCCCAGCCACACAGACATGTTGACATCATGGTCCCAGCCACACAGACATGTTGACATCATGGTCCCAGCCACACAGACATGTTGACATCATGCTCCCAGCCACACAGACATGTTGACATCATGTTCCCAGCCACACAGACATGTTGACATCATGCTCCCAGCCACACAGACATGTTGACATTATGGTCCCAGCCACACAGACATGTTGACATCATGGTCCCAGCCATACATACATGTTGACATCATGGTCCCAGCCACACAGACATGTTGACATCATGGTCCCAGCCACACAGACATGTTGACATCATGGTCCCAGCCACACAGACATGTTGACATCATGGTCCCAGTCACACAGACATGTTGACATCATGGTCCCAGTCACACAGACATGTTGACATCATGGTCCCAGCCACACAGACATGTTGACATCATGGTCCCAGCCACACAGACATGTTGACATCATGCTCCCAGCCACACAGACATGTTGACATCATGTTCCCAGCCACACAGACATGTTGACATCATGCTCCCAGCCACACAGACATGTTGACATTATGGTCCCAGCCACACAGACATGTTGACATCATGGTCCCAGCCACACAGACATGTTGACATCATGGTCCCAGCCACACAGACATGTTGACATCATGGTCCCAGCCATACATACATGTTGACATCATGGTCCCAGCCACACAGACATGTTGACATCATGGTCCCAGCCACACAGACATGTTGACATCATGGTCCCAGCCACACAGACATGTTGACATCCTGGTCCCAGTCACACAGACATGTTGACATCATGGTCCCAGCCCCACAGACAAAATTATGGTCCCAGCCACACAGACATGTTGACATCCTGGTCCCAGTAAAGACATGTTGACATCATGGTTCCCCGTCACACAGACATGTTGACATCATGGTCCCAGCCACACAGACATGTTGACATCCTGGTCCCAGCCACACAGACATGTTAAGGGGAAAATTTTCCAGGGCCAAAAAATTTTTAAATTTTCCCCCCCCGAATTTGATTGTTTATTTATAAAAATTTAATATTTAACACGTATGACCACATTGCCCCTGCATCAACATGTTATCTGCAGATGACATGGAAACAAATTCAAAGATGCTTGACAATACTGAGACCCCACTACACAAACTTCTACGCCTTATCCCCATACTTTTTCACCATGCACATCAAACAACAACGCAAGCAACAGTGGTGTATTAAAACCAATGTATTTGCTATAATAATTGTGACCATACACAAGAACAAACCACCTAAACATGATATTGTGCATAAATACTTTCATCATAGCAGTAGGCGACTCTCCTATAAACCAGCACCCTCCGGTCAATGTAAATGCATCAGTGACACATGACAAGAGACATTAATTGTCAGCTGCTAGCGAGTCTTCACATATTACATCGTCTCATGGTAAGTTGTATCATAAGCTGACCACTTAGCGTCAGCCAACATATGATAAAACATTCCGCAGTCAAAAAGTGACAGAACACATTTCTCTGTGGGAATATCGCCCGTGTGTGAGGGAGATCTACAGCTTGTGCAGTGAAGTAAACATTTGTGCATAGAAACTATCACCCGGAAGGTTCCTTCACCACGGCAATGAGATTCTGGTGCGTTGGATGGCTGATTTGGTATGTTACCAAACGATGCAAAACTGATGTTTGCAGTCTGAAACATGGCTGAATTAAGACAATAACCACTTGCTTAGGTATCTCAGAATGGTGATGTCCAGTATCAGACGAAATTCCTTTTTATGGCCTTCAAATGAAAGTTTGTTAATAGTGATAAGATATGAACCATGTGATGGTATCAACATAATAGTGTAGGTCCGAAATTTGTTTTTGACGTTTAGCGACAGACGAAAACTGCCACCGACCACCTAAGCAAAATTAACGCTCTGAGATGGTCCATTAACTGGACATCTTATTAAAATGGTCCTTTTACACTAAGGACCTTGTGTTTTCATTGTTTACAGATCATGTTATAACAGGCCCATCTAGACATGGATTGTGAAAACCTCTAATGATACCTATAGCATGCTAACATCCCTTTGTTGCAATGTTATGAATTGAAAAATGGCAAAAGATACATCAACGTACAACATCGAATGAAAAGGCTGCTTGCTTGATAAAACCATGACGTATTAAAGTTGCATAAATGGGTTCAATGTGATGTATCTGTCTAACTTTGACACATGTGAACTCTACCTAATAGTAGCTGAAGGAAATATTTGTTAGAATTGCATTCCTGCCGTAACACGTCAGCAATCCCTTTCACATCACTGTTCACATCTATGCCAAATGGTTCATTTGTTGCACCATAGAAGTACACTGTTTATTTGAGTAAAGTAGTATTAACTGGACGAGTGCGTTCACACTTCACAGAGACATTTAGTCATTTATCACACTGGCCATGTGGTATCACATTTACAACTAAACTAATCACAGACAAATAAATGTTCTCAAACATCTAATTGTTACATAACATGAGATAAATGTTTACATTTGATTTTTTAAGTGTCAACATAATAATTTCCCCACATTTGTTATTATAATTTTAACATGCAATTTAATAGGATTTTACCTTATGTTTTGAAACCTATTGTTTTGATGCTACATTTGTTTTACAAGTTACTCTTGTTTTAGAAAATTTTGATATCTAATGGGGACCAGGTCAACTCTGGCCAGAGTTAGAAAGTAGAAGTCTTTGAAATTTGTAAAATTTGAGGATGGTGTTTAATCTACAATTTGTTATTGGTGAATGAGAAACATGTATCCTGCAATTTTTATGAAGCAAATGAAATCCATTATTTCATGAGACTTGTTTTTAATATATTCTTACATGACCTCCGACTTGGAAGTCGCGCAAGGTTATGTTACAAGAGTTACAAATGCTAGAACAGGCAGAATTAAAGTTGTGACAGAAATTAATTTTACTGGTCTTTCTTCTTTCAATTGACTTCTTACACTAGATCTTTGAATAAACTTTACTAATTGTAACAGATATTTTAAAATTTATCAATATTGGTCGAGTTCAGGATGTCATATTGGCAGACAGGCTGACAGCACGGTTTCTTAGCAAAAAAAAAAGATTTTATAAAAAAAAACAGCCCAAAAAATTCCCTTTTTAAAACAGAATTGCTAACGTAAAACACACCGCCTTAATTCCAAATTCATTGATTCAACAGTCAACTGGTAATGATCAGCATCACAGAGGACATCATTTCCGATACACACATTTACAGATTACTGTACGAGAGCTTTTGTTAATTGCTCTTTTGTGCAACATTTTTTTCTCACCAATATAAGCAAAAAGTAAAAATGCATGGAAATTTTTCATTTATAGCATTGTATTGGTTCATAATTTTCTGTCAGATGACAGGAACTTTTGGCAGAAAAAAATAATATCAATATTAACCTCAATAGTTACATGCTTGTTGGCTACCCACATTATCAATTCTGAGTTTTTAAAAGATTTGTCCCTCTAGCTACAGAGTCAGCCATGTTAATCATGATCACGAGGTCAAATATCCCATGTCACCGAAAGTTTTCTTTGAACAATTTAATTAAACCAATGATGGAATTATGGATCGCATGGCACATAGAGCAAAGATACATTTAAACACTATTACTAATATTAACTAACATAATTTCCAAACAAAACTGCCTCACCCATTTCACAGGCAAACTAATTTTTAAAACAAATAAAAATTGTACAGGATATATATAATATACATATCGATGTGATTCTAGCATGCACACTCATGCATGCACACTCATGCCCCCACGCTAAGAACGTTGCTGCAGCAGGATATTTAGCTGAACAAGGTCTGTGTTAAGGGCCTGGTGTTTTAGCTAATGTACACTGCTGATTTTCAGTGCAACTCATGGCAAGTGTAACCCTATGGTAATTTCAAATTTCAATGTTACTGTTTCAATGGTGTTTTGAAAGAAGTCCAAATACTCTGCTAGAATACTATGCCGTGCAGCAACCATGCAATAACGGTGTATGTACATTTGTACGTTAAAAATTTTTTGCCAAACGTGGCCGAACGAAAACACGAAATGCCATTAGGCAGTACGAGAATCCATCCAGCCAATCGGAAACTCAGTTTCCTGTGTGCTTCTCATCCGACGGTGTCGCTGTGCCATCCTCAAAATCTTCATTGTTCAAGAACTCAAACTCTTCAAGAATGTCCGCCTCTGTCCGCTGTTGTTCCGTGTCTCCACTCGAGGGCGTGTCGTCTGTCGGATGTACCCCCGTCAGTCCTGAGAGTGTGTTTGAGACGATCGTTGACAGGGTCTTAGTCATCATCTGTGTAGCCAATGCAGTGCCAAATGTATCTGCTGGGGAGGAAGGCCATTTGGCAAGGGTTTAAATTGGTCTGCCCAGACTTGACTCGTCGGGGTCACCCCTGCCACCAGGAGACGCCACCTGGAAGTGTGATGGGACAAACTCATCGTTTTCTCGTCGCCACCTTGGGGCCGGCCTTTTTCCGACCTTTTGGGGTCTTCCCGGTTAGATTTTGCTAACAAACGGAGTGGGGGGGTTTTTCTCGGGTGAAAAAAAATAAAAAAAGGGAAAAATTCGTTTTTAAAGTTTTTTTTTTAGAGAAATCAATCTGAATTCTGAACACTGAGAAATATTCAGTAATTGAATTTGATGTGTTTTACTGTACGGCTTTTCCAGTTGTTGCATTTTTCAATTGA
>JAODUO010003516.1:0-11551 GCA_025642075.2 Ridgeia piscesae | reverse complement strand
CGATTATGAGAAAATCTCACTTTGAGCCAAAGAGCCACTTCACGCTCAAGGACCTCCTGAAGAACAGGTGGAGGAATTAGGTGATGATCTTTAGTGAGAGAAGAGGCACATCAGAAGACCAGAAGGTGTACATTGATATCAAAGCAATCGGTCAAACTAACACGTGTGTCTGTAAGACAAATCGTTTGCTGCATTAAACGGGACTACAGATGCATTGTGGGACTGTCCTGGCCATTGTACACTTCGATTCCATGTACAGAGTAGACTTAGAGTTAGCGTCTCCTGCATCTAAAGACATATGAGGCAGTCAAAGAACGTCAAAGATGTTTCACGTGCCGTGTTCTGACGTCATTCTAACACTCCAACTCGCTGTTGATTATTTGGTGCCAGTTTACTCTAGGTCATCCCTTCCCTCTCTGGCCAGCTGGTGTCCTCCCTAATGCTTGTTGGGCTGATCTTGTGGCAAGGCTGAGCCACTTCATTCATCTTCCGCAGACAGTTGATGAGGATGAAGCCAGGTTGTCCTAGTTATATCCAAACATCCATGTTTATCACATTGTCATTTCAGCGTATGCCGAAGATCTTTCGCGGTGCCTTTAGCGTCAATCCTGTTCTCTGCTTGTGTTAGTTGCCATGTTTCACACCTATATACGAGGGTTGACGTAACGTTTCAGTTATAAAGGCAGAATTTAGATGTCAAGGTGATTTGTTTGTTAAAAAAATGTCCCCTGCTGGTTGTTTTTTCCAGCTTTGCCATTTAGTTTATGGAGCTAACGTCATACTGAATAGAGCCATTGTAAATGTGGACAGGAACTGATGTGGAATGATCAGGTATATATAATAAAGCATGTAATACAAAGAAGCTATGAGCACATGTTGCCTACAAGTCTGGTACCTTAGTACAATATGTTTTCCTGCAGCTGGGATCTTACATATTCGATTACTAGATAGTCGATTATTGTGGGCACTACTTCTGGCATACATGACGCCATTGCGACCTCCGTATTGTCTAGAAGAGATATAACAAAGTTCCAATTATCGACCTGATCTCGGCAGTGTTTGCATGTGACTGAAGCTTGAGACAACCACAGCTGATGTGAATTCATCTAACTATGAATATTTACAGCTAGCAAAAAGCAACATAAGTTCTTTGCCTGAAGCCGTCGACGGCTGATATTGCCATTTTATTAAAGAGAATTAGTTATTTTGCGAGCAAGTTCGATTGTCAATGCTAATTTGCCATTTATAAATGATATATATCTGATTGTACATTAATACTATGTATGTTATATGGTTGTTACGTTTACAATACATCTATATTTGAATTGTATATTACTGTTTGCATAAATACTGTAGAGTCCACCGTGTAAGAATGTTAATTATTTTATCTGTATGTATACAATAGGGCCTACTGATGTACTACAGAGTGGGTAATATGAGCAAAATAACTGTTGTTTGGAATATGCAATTCCTCTGTGTTTAGTTGTGGACGTGCTGCAATACTTGGTGCTACATCATGTGATAAACATCTGCGCAGTAAATATGTGCAGCCAGCACACTGTCTAAACTGTGGACTGAATGTATATTCACACATCGCAATATGACATGTTATGTACATACATATACATACATATTCCCTTCGGTCTTAGACGAGATTGCCCGAGTACTGCTCTTTGATTCCTGGTCTGTCCAGTGCTTGTCTAGTCAGTATTTGAGCGCGAGCACTTCTAACATTCTTACACATAAAGACATTTATATGAAATTATCTTACTTTGACATGTTATAAGATGACATCTCAATAGAATTACGATACTTAGTTGACATCCAATGTCGTTTTGCATGTACCAGTCTCGCCACATCTCACATTGATGGTGTGGTGTTGGGTAATTTCTTCAAAAATAAAACAGCACACCAATATTGGTAATTCTATTTCTTAACTTAAAGTTTACAACTTTACGATTAGGCCACATATAAGGGTATTGTTAACACGTTAGACGAGTTAAGTCAAAGATTCCCAATGTGAATGTAATGATTGTTCATGGGTGAAATTGTAAAGTCAGATGTAAAGCCTGATTGACATTACCGTAAACAAGAAATTTTGTTAATAACAGCAAATTGCAGGAACGTTGGATGATCTACTGCGCGGACTTTGACTTCAATAAAACGTTTGCCTTTCATGTCGTGTGCATTTGAACCGATTCTTTAGACACATAAGAGAATTTACTTCTGTTTAATAGCGATTATGTGAAATGGCGTCTACATGACTATGGTTGTTAATATATCCACTAGGTGTCGCGCCAGTTTTCGTTGCGTTATCCGTTATCACTAGGTGGCGACACTCATTTCAATACGGTCACATTTTACGTGAATTTGGGTACGTTGCATACAGCATAGTATAATCCCGTATACTTAGGAAAAGTCCTGCTACTCTAGGTTAGTATTGGTTAAAATAATAATATAAATTTTACAAGTAAAACTTGTATGCAATACAAAGAAACAGTATAGAATGTTTGCAGGTGACGTTGACACACACAAAAAGTAATTGTTATAATGGTATGTTATCTACACCTTACAAGGTATATTGTTTGTGTGCGTGTGTGCCTCCGTGCATTTAAAAGATTATATTTGCAGTGATGTACCGCACTGGAGGCCGTATTTGTCGACCGGCGGTGGTGTAGAGACAACGAATCGGACGAGTCTGCCAATTACGTGCACCTTACGTGGTATCGTTATGCGAGGTGCAGAAGGTGGCAGGCCGCGGTGCTGGAGGTGGGATATTGGGTGTGGCGGGGCGGGGTGGGACGGGGTGCTGGAAGTGGCATGGAGGGGTGCTGGAGGTGGGGGTGCTGGAAGTGGCGTAGCGGGGTGCTGGAGGTGGGGGTGTTGGAAGTGGCGTAGCGGGGTGCTGGAGGTGGGGGTGTTGGAAGTGGCGGCGGGGTGCTGGGGTGGGGGTGTTGGAAGTGGCGTGGGGGGTGCTGGTGGTGGGGGTGTTGGAAGTGGCGTGGGGGGGTGCTGGAGGTGGGGGTGTTGGAAGTGGCGTGGGGGTGCTGGAGGTGGAAGGGGGGGGAAAGGGGGGGGGGTGGGGGGGTTGAAAGTGGCGGGGGGGGGCGAGGTGGGGAAGTTGGGGGGTGCTGGAGGTGGGGGTGTTGGAAGGGGGGGGCGGGGGCGGGGTGGGGGGGGTTTGGGTGGCGGGGGGGGCTGGAGTTGGGTGTGTTGGAAGAGGTTGCGGGGTGCTGGGGTGGGGGTGTTGGAAGTGGCGTGGCGGGGTGCTGGAGTTGGGGTGTTGGAAGAGGTTGCGGGGTGGAGGTGGGGGTGTTTTGGGGGGGCGGGGGGCTGGAGGTGGGGGTGTTGGAGTGGCGGGGCGGGGTGGGGGGTTGGAAGTGGGGGGCGGGGTGCTGGAGGTGGGGGGGTTGGATGTGGATGGGGGGTGCTGGAGGTGGGGGTGTTGAAGTGGCGGGGCGGGGGGCGGGGGGGGGGGGGGTGGGGGGTGGGGGGGGGCGGGGGGGTGGGGGGGGGGTGTGGGGGTGGCGGGGCGGGGTGCTGGAGGTGGGGGTGTTGGAAGTGGCGGGGCGGGGTGCTGGAGGTGGGGGTGTTGGAAGTGGCGGGCGGGGTGCTGGAGGTGGGGGTGTTGGAAGTGGCGGGGCGGGGTGCTGGAGGTGGGGGTGTTGGAAGTGGCGGGGCGGGGTGCTGGGGTTTGGGGTGTTGGAAGTGGCGGGGCGGGGTGCTGGGGTGGGGTGTTGGAAGTGGCGGGGCGGGGTGCTGGAGGTGGGGGTGTTGGAAGTGGCGGGGCGGGGTGCTGGTGGTGGGGGTGTTATTCACTTGGTGGTTGTCGGCCGTTGTATGTGCTCCCTCTGAACTGATACTTGGGTGCGAATGAACCCCATTATGTCACTACGTCATCATACATCACTACGTACAAGACAGGTTCTACAGTTGTGTGATAATTTGTTGACGGCCGCATGGCGGTACGCAGGCCTGCTTAGGTAGATGTTTGGAAGATAGCCCTAGTTTCACGACATAAGACAAAGACACCACAATCAAGTTGGGCCTACACGCGTGTCGATCGATTACTTACTTCACTGACTGATTGGTCGGATTTGGATTGCAACACCATTTTTTATTAATGATTCGCCAACATATATACATCAGAACATGTTATAACAGTAAACAAGATCGTCTGTAGATATAGACTACACACATTCGCATGCCATTTACACGGAATGGAACTCCGTTCTTGTGGATTGTACATTAAATTGCCCAGTAGAGCGCGACATTAGGACAGACTAGAAGGAACTCTTCCGACGTAACATTGTAATACGCAAATTCGCCAACTGTCCTACACTAAACATCATCACAGGCGTCGAAACTTTAGCGCTGAACTTTAGAGGTAGAGGATGATTGTGAGGGGGGGGGGGGGGGGGCGTGCGTGCGGGCGTGCGGGCGTGCGGGCGTGCGGGCATGTGTGTGGTTGTGTTTGTGTGTTGATATTGTTCATTGTATAAGGGGGGGTGGATAGTGTTGTAGATTTTGAGCGGTGTCGAGGAGGTGGTGTTGGAGGTATATCGTTACTTCGGGTTCATATAAACTCTCAGATAGCCTAAAGAGGAGTAATCGTAACTCCAACCCTCCACCATAAATATTGGGGTTTCAGCCCTCAAAGCCACCCACCATTTCGACGCCTGTGATCTTTATACAAGTGTACAAATGCAACCAATCCCTGATGTCACCTGTACGCTTATCAGCTCTCTGAGCAGCATTATTTAGACAACAAAAAGTGGTCTTATATTATTTTAATCGTGATGACAACGTTTCGTAATTGCCTATTCCTCTGGCAAGTCTGTGCTTTTGTAAATAACGAAACATAGATCGTTATATTGGCCCCGCCGCCTATTTGCTGCTAGAATCTAAATAACTGAGCCGTTTTTCTTAAGTAACCGTCAATTGCCCGGAATTTATTAATTTAAAAAATTTTTTGGGGGTTTTTTTTTTTAAAAAAATTTTTTTTTAAAAAAAAATTTTTGGGTTTTTTTTTCCCCCTTTAAAAACCCATTTTTTTTTTTGGGGGGGGTTTTGGGGGGAAATTTTTTTTAAAAAATTTTTTTATAAAAAAAAAAAAAAACCCCCCCCAAAAAATTTTTCAAAAAGGAAAAAACCCCAAAACCCTTCCCCGGAAATTTTGGGGGGTTTTTTAAAAAGGGTTTTTTTGGGGAATTTTTTTTTTTTTGGGGCCCCCTTTTTTTTTTTTTTTTGGGGGGTTTTTTAAAAAAACCCCCGGGGAAAATTTTTTTAAAACCCGGAAATTTTCCCAAATAAAAAAATTTTTTTTAAAAAAACCCCCCCGGGGGTTTTTTTTTTCCCCCCCCAAAAAAAAAAAAAGGGGGGGAAAAAAAAATTTTTTTCAACCCCGGAAATTTTTTTTCCCCTTTTTCCCCCTTAAAGGTTTTTTTTTTTGGGTTTTTTTTTTTAAAATTGTTTTTTTGGGGTTTTTTTTTTTGGGGGTTTTTTTTTTGGGGAAAAAAAAAAAAAAAAAAAAATTTTTTTTTTTTTAAAAAAAAAC
This sequence comes from Ridgeia piscesae, assembly GCA_025642075.2. Classification (NCBI taxonomy): domain Eukaryota; kingdom Metazoa; phylum Annelida; class Polychaeta; order Sabellida; family Siboglinidae; genus Ridgeia; species Ridgeia piscesae. The sequence goes on along the minus strand of JAODUO010003516.1, from coordinate 5,994 downwards.
CCTTTCCCCCAAAATTTTTTTTTTTGGGGGGGTTTGGGGGTTTTTTTTTGGGGGGGTTTTTTTTTTTTTTTTTTTTTTCGGTTTTTCCGGGGGTTTGGGGGGGGCCCCCTTTTTTTTTGGGCCCTTTTTTTAAAGGGGGAAAAAAAAATTTTTAGATTTTTTTTTTTTAAATTTTGGGGGCCCCAAAAAAAATTTAAAAAAAAGGGGTTTGGAAAAAGGAAACCCGGGAATAAAAAAATTTTAAAAAAATTTTTAAAATTTTCCCGGGGTTTTTAAAAAAAAATTTTGGCCCCCTTTTTTTTTTAAAATTTTTAAATTTGGAATAAAAAAAAAGGGAATTGCTTTTAAAAGGGAACCCCCCCCCGGGGGGGGGGGGGAAAAATGGGGGAAAAAAAAAAAAAATTTTTTCCAAAAAATTTTGGGGAAAAAAAAATTTTTTTCCCCCAAAAGTGGGTTTTGGATTTTTAAAAAGAAAAAGGTTTTAAACTTTTCCCCAAAAAATTTTTAAAAAAATCCCAAAAAATTTTTAAAAAAAAAAAAAAATTTTTCCAAAAAAAAAGGGGCCAAATTTTTTTGGGTTTTTTTTTACCAAAAAAACCCCTTTTTTCCCCCCCTTTTTTTTTTTGGTTTTACCTTTTCCCTTTTTTTTTTTTAAAAAATTTTTTTTTTAAAAAAAAAGGGTTTTCCCCTTCCCCCCCCAAAATTTTTTTTTTTTGGGTTTTTTTTTTGGGTTTATTTTAAAAGGGTTATTTTTTAAAAAAAAAACCCCCCCCTTTTTTAAAAGGGGGTTTTTCCGGGGGGGGAAAAACAAAAAAAGGGGGGGGGGAAAAAAAAGGGGGGGGGAAAAAAAAAGGGGAAAAAAAAATTTTTTAAAAAAAAAAGGAAAAAAAGGGGGGGTTTAAAAATTAAAAAAAAAAAAAAATTTTTTTTTTTTTTAAAAAATTTTTCCCCCAAAAAGGGGGGAAAAAAAATTTTATTTTTTTTTTAAAAAAAAAAATTTTTTTTGGGAAAAATCTTTTTTTTAAAAAAAAAAATTTTTTTAAAAAAATTTTTTTTTTTAAAAAAAAAATTTTTTGGAAAATTTTTTTAAAAATTTAAATTTTAAACGGGTTTATTTTTTTTTTTAAAAAATTTAATTTTAATTTTTTTTAAAAAAATTTGGGAATGGAAAACCCCTTTTTAAAAAATTCCCTTTTTTTTAAAAAAATTTTTTTTAAAAAAAAAAATTTTTTTTTTTTTTAAAAAAAAATTTTAAAAATTTTTTTTTATTTTTTGGAAAACCCGGGTTTGGAAAAAAAAAATTTTTTTTAAAAAAAAAAAATTTTTTCCCCCAAAAAAAAATTTTAAAAAAATTATTTTTTTTTTTTTTTTTTCCCCCCAAACCAAAAAAAAAAAGGGGGGGGGCCCCCCCCCCCCCCAAAAAACCCAAAAAACCCCAACCCCCCCCAAAAAACCCCAAACCCCCCCCCCAAAAAAAAAAAAAAAAAAAACCCCCCCCCCCTTTTTTTTTTAAAAAGGGTTTTTTTTAAAAAAATTTTTTGGGGGAAAAATATTTTTGTTTTAAAAAAAAAACCCCCCCGGGGGGGGAAAAATTTTTCCTCAAAGGGGGGGGAAAAAAAAAAGGGGAAAACCCAAAAAAATTTCGGAAAAACCCATTACCAAAAAAAAAACCCCCCCCCCCTTGCCCCCCTTTTTAAAAGGGGGGGGGTTTTTTTTGGGGGGGGGGGGAAAAAAAAAAACCCCTTTTTAAAAAACCCCTGTTTAAAAAAATTTTTTTAAACCCAAAAAATTTTGGTTGTTTTCCAAAAAAAAGGGGGGCCCCCCCTTTTAAATTAAAACCCCTTTTTTTTTCCCCCCGGGGGGGTTTTTTTTTAAAAATTTTTTTTTTTTCCCCCCAAAATTTTTCCCCCTTTCCCCCCCCGGTTCCCCCTTTTGGGCTTTTTCCCCAAAGGGAAAAAAAATTTTTTTTTTTAAAAATTTAATAAATTTTTTTTTTAAAAAAAAATTTTAAAAAAAAAACCCAAAAATTTTTTTTTTAAAAAAAATTTTTTTTCCCTTTCCCTTTTTTAAAAACCCTTTAGGGGTTTTTGGGGAAATTAAAAAAAAAAGGGTTTTTTCTTTTTTTTTTTAAAAAAAAACCGGATTTTTTACCCTTTTAAATTTTTTAAAAAAAAAAAAAAAAAATTGGCCCACTTTAATTTTTAAAAAATTTTTTTTAAAAAAATTGGTTTTTTTTTTTTTGGCCCCCCAAAAAAGGGGGGTTTAAAAAAAGGGGGTTTTTTTTTTTTCCCCCCCCCCAAAAAAAAAAATTTTTTTTTTCCCCGGGGGGTTTTTTTTTCCTTTTTTTCCTTTTTAAAAAACCCGGTTTTTTTGCCCTTTTTTTTAAAAAATTTAATTTAATTAAATTTTTAAAAAAAAATTTTTTTTTAAAAAAATTTAAAAAAATTTTTTTTTTAAAAAAAAAATTTTCTTTTAAATTTTATTTTAAAAAATTTTTTTTGGAAAAAAGGGGGAAAAAAAAATTTTTTTTTTTAAAAAAAAAAAAATTTTTTTTTGGGTTTTTAAAAAAAAAAAAAAAATTTTTTTTTTTTGGGGTTTTCCCAAATTCCCCCCAAAAAAAATTAATTTAAAACCCCCAAAATTTTAAAAAACCCCCCCCCCAAAAAAAAAAAAACCCCCCCAAAAATTGGGGGGGGCCCCTTTTTTTTTTAAAAAAAAAAAAATTTTTTTTTTTTTTTTTAAAAAAAAAGGGGGAAAAAACCCTTTGGGCCCAAAACCCGGGGGGGCCCAAAATTTTAAAAAAACCCAAATGGGGAAAAAACCCCCAAACGGCCCCGGGGGGGGTTTTAAACCCTTTTTTTTTTCCCCCCCCCTTTAAAACCCCCCCAAAAAAAAAAACGGGGAAAAAAAATTTTTAAATTTTTTGAAAAAATTTTTAAAAAATTTGAATTAAAAAAAATTTAAAAAAGTTTATTCCTTTAATTTTTTTTAAAAACCTTTTTTTTTTCCCCTTTAATTTAAATTTTAAAAAAAAATTTAAAAAAAAATTTATTTTTTTTTTTTTTTTTGGGGAAATTTTTTTTTTTTCCCCCCCTTTTTCCCCCCCCCGGGGGGTTTTTTTTTTCCCCCCTTTTTAAACCTCAAACCCCCTTTTTTTTTTTTAAAAATTTTAAAAAAAAAAAGGGGGGGTTTGGGGTTTTTTTTGGGGGGAAAAAAGGGTTTAAAAAAAAACCCCTTTCAAATTTTTAATTTAAAAAATTTTTTTAAAAAAAAAAACCCTTTTTTTTTTTTTTTTCCCAAACCCCCCCGGGAAAAAAAAAATTTTCAAAAATTAAAAAAAAAAAAAAAATTTTTTTAAAAAAAAGGGAAAAAAAAAAAAAAAAATTTTTTTTTCCCAAAAAATTTGGGGGTTTAAAAAAAAAAAAAATAAAAAGGGGGGGTTTTTTAAAACCCCCCAAAAAAAAAAAGGGGAAAAAAAAAAACCCCCCCTTTTCCCCCCAAAATTTTAAAAAAACCCCCCTTAAAAAAAATTAAAAAAAAAAAACCCCCCCCCAAAAAAACCCCCCCAAAAACCCCCCCCCAAAAAAGGAAAAACAAAAACCCACCCCCCCCAAAACCCCCCCGGGGGCCCCAAAATTTAAAAAAAAAAATTTGGGGAAAAATTTTTTTTTAAAAACCCCAATTTGCTTTTTTTAAAAAAAAAAATTTTTTTTTTGGGCTCTTTTAAATTTAAAAACCCAAAAAAAAAAATTTTTTAAAAAAAAAAAAATTTTTTTTCTAAAAAATTTTTAAAAAAAATTTTTAAAAAAATTTTTTTTAAAAAAAAAAAAAAAATTTTTTTTTCCCCAAAAAAAAAAAAAAAAAATTTTCCGGGGAAAGGAAAAAAAGGGTTTTTTTTTTTTTTAAAAAGGGCAAAAAATTTTTTTGGACCCCGGCCCCCAAAACCCCCCTTTTAAAAAATTTTTAAATTTCTTTAGGGGGAAAAAAAAAATTTTTCCGGGGGGCCCCGCCCCCCCGGGGGGGGGGGAAAAAAGGGGCCCCCCGGGAAAAAAACCCCCCCCCCCCCCCCCCCCCAAAAAACCCCCAAAAACCCCCCCCCCCTTAAAAACCCCCCCCCCCCCAAAATTAAAAGGGGCCCCCCGGCCCCCCCCCTTCCCAAAACCCCCCCCCCCCCCCCCAAAAACCCAGAATTCTACTAGGCCATTAGAATGATCATACATCAGTTTTATAATGAAATTTTGATTGCATAAATTGCACAAATTAGCATCCAAAATGGCCACCATGTACAACATTTTCAAACAACATATCTTGAAAATACAAGTTGGTTCACAAACCTTTTTTATCATGTTATAAAAGGAGTAAAAAGAAATTTTTACAATTTAAAAAAAATATTTTTTACGACCAACCTAATTCCAAATGCGTGATACATCAGTTATGAACAGAACTTCAAGTTAAATGTGACATAGCTCTGTTTCAAAGTTGAAGTAGATATCTAAAAATAACAAAGATATGATGTTTGAAAGATTATAATAACTGCAAATTTATGATACTGAGGAAATTGAACTAGAAGATGAATGTCCAGTTAAAAAGAGTACAACTTAATTTATCAAATTAGACAAAAATAATTACTATTTTGCAATAAATAAAGAATGCACAAAAAAAAAACAAAACCATTTTAAAAAATCCCTTTTTATAAATCGCAGATGTTAAAATGAATAGTTTGTGTATAACAGCCACAACCCCCTCCATCGCATGTTTAAAACCCGGAAAAAACTCCGGAAAAGGCCCACCCCGCTCGGGCCCTCCTGAAAACATGGAGGAATTGGTGATGTTTTTATGAGAAAAAGGGGACAAAAACCAAAGGTGTTTGTTCAAAGAAAAAAAACAACAGGGGCTGAAGTCGTTTCCAAAAACTAAAGGAAACGCCGGGCCTTTAACTTGTTTTGTAAATAATTAGAACGCTCCGCTCAAAGCAAGAGGCAGTCAAAGAACGTCAAAGATGTTTCACGTGCGTGTTCTGACGTCATTCTAACACTCCAACTCGCTGTTGATTATTTGGTGCCAGTTACTCTAGGTCATCCCTTCCCTCTCTGGCCAGCTGGTGTCCTCCCTAATGCTTGTTGGGCTGATCTTGTGGCAAGGCTGAGCCACTTTATTCATCTTCCGCAGACAGTTGATGAGGATGAAGCCAGGTTGTCCTGTTATATCCAAACATCCATGTTTATCACATTGTCATTTCAGCGTATGCCGAAGATCTTTCGCTGCCTTTAGCGTCAATCCTGTTCTCTGCTTGTGTTAGTTGCCATGTTTCACACCTATATACGAGGGTTGACGTAACGTTTCAGTTATAAAGGCGGGAAATTTTGATGTCAAGGTGATTTGTTTGTTAAAAAAATGTCCCCTGCTGGTTGTTTTTTCCAGCTTGCCATTTAGTTTATGGAGCTAACGTCTACTGAATAGAGCCATTGTAAATGTGGACAGGAACTGATGTGGAATGATCAGGTAAATATAATAAAGCATGTAATACAAAGAAGCTATGAGCACATTTGCCTACAAGTCTGGTACCTTAGTACAATATGTTTTCCTGCAGCTGGGATCTTACATATTCGATTACTAGATAGTCGATTATTGTGGGCACTACTTTGGCATACATGACGCCATTGCGACCTCCGTATTGTCTAGAAGAGATATAACAAAGTTCCAATTATCGACCTGATCTCGGCAGTGTTTGCATGTGACTGAAGCTTGAGACAACCACAGCTGATGTGAATTCATCTAAATTGAATATTTACAGCTAGCAAAAAGCAACATAAGTTCTTTGCCTGAAGCCGTCGACGGCTGATATTGCCATTTTATTAAAGAGAATTAGTTATTTTGCGAGCAAGTTCGATTGTCAATGCTAATTTGCCATTTATAAATGATATATATCTGATTGTACATTAATACTATGTATGTTATATGGTTGTTACGTTTACAATACATCTATATTTGAAT
>JAODUO010003515.1:0-10713 GCA_025642075.2 Ridgeia piscesae | reverse complement strand
CGACGCGCAGGCGGTAGCCGTTCTGCAGGAAGTGACACAACGTCTCTTTGACACTGTTTGCGTCGAGACGGCGGCCGTAGTATTTGTTGTGACAGACAAAGTGTCCTGTGTTGCACTGGTAGACCTGTGACACAGCAATTACAGGAAATTACAACAAAGTTACAATGTCAATCATTCAGAGTACGATATTATTGCTTTATTGATAAATTTGTTGGAAATAATGTTAAAGTGAATCAATGATCCTGAAATGTGTTTCACTTCAGTACATCTCATAAGCCGTAATCCTTTTGTGTCGTAGCATCTTTAGTACCAATTCATAATTTGATGACCATCATACGAACCGATCCACTGACCAACATAGTCTGGTTTATAAGATGGCCATCTGTTGAGTTTGCACAACAAATTAGTGGTCATCTTAGAGGTTCATAGGCTTGTCTTGCAGCTGTCAAGGTGAGCTGACAACAGTGGGAAAGAGTAAAAGAGGACAGGACAAGAGGATATGAATCTATGAGGGAGGACCAGCCCATGGAATCATTGGGATGGGGCCAGACACCACGCACCAATGAGAAAAAAGAACATTCTGTTCCCAACCTGACACACATTCACAAGTTCAGATTGACACACAGAGGCTCACACACCCACACTCTATGAAAAGAACAAGTTCCAGAGGAGTGGCGCCACCTACCTGCATTCCACAGATGCGCACGCCGATGGCAGCCGAGGTCGTCTCCTTGCACTTCCTCATCTGTCGCACTCGCTTCTCCTCACTGGCTCGTCCCCGTGTTGTCGTGTGCCCATCTTCAGGTCGAGGATGCACGGCAACTCAAAGTGCGATGCCAGGTTCTCAAGCAAGATGAATTCTAGTGACTAGTCAAGGATTCAAACATTGTGCGTTTATGTCCATGAATGACTTGTCTTGTTTGTTATAACTAGCCTGGCGACTACCAGGTGGCTACAGAAGCTCCATGTGTCTCTTCTATAACACTGGTAACCCAACAAGTGTTCTTTGCACTGGAGAAAAACTGCAGAAAACGCATTATGTTTAAATTTCCCCGGTGTCAATATGATTTTATTGTTTATTTCACTTTACTAGGCGATTGTCAATCTGAAATAAAACATTGAATGACTGACAATTAAAGCATAACATTTGGTTAAAAAAACTGCTTTCACAATGCGGTACAACGGTATGGCACCTGATGACACTTGGCACCAGTACCAACAGCCACTGCATTACTCCTCAAGAGAACAAGTGGGCAGTCAGTTAATGTAAACACATCACCAGCAAGTGAACTTACTTATCCTCTTTCTAACCTGGTTCACACACAACCACTTTTCGTTTCGAGAGCTGTGGGTATTTATGGGAAGATATGATTAACCTGATGCCAAACCCTCCTGGTTTATCAGCACTCGGGACAACCAGGAGGCACATCTAATCAGAGTTCCCGTAGACTGCTGTGGCTGATAAGTTAACATGCTAAATAGTATTTCATGCGTACTCTAAAACATTGATTAATTAAAATATTTACTGTGTGTCCATGAACTCGAGATTTGATGCTTTTTTTGGTTACAGTTGATGCCGTAACACATTCCATAACAGGTTAATTGCAATTATATTTGCTTGTTTATGTACAAAGTTACGCGCACAATTTCTGACTTCAACTAACACGTTGTATCCCTACGTTTATATAAATCTCCGGCTTCATGAGAGTGTGCAGGTGAGTCCACGTCACAGCTGTCAGGACAGGAACGCCTCAAGTTTGTGATGTAGTTTGTGCGTGAGGTTAGAAAAGGATACTGTCTGGTCCTGCCGTCTGACTCTTTCGCCACATGCGACTCAGTTGTTCCTTGTGACAGTGTAGACTCCAGGGGTTGTGTCCTTTCACCAGGGCGCTGTTGGTCTCCTTCGATGTGTCCAGCACATCTGATATTTCTTTGTCCACGATCTCAACACTGCCTGTCCGATGCAGTCGAAACCTGGAAACAGGGCATGCTGTCAGACTTCAGGTCAGCTGCACTGTGACTCTGTGACACGAATGCAAAATCAAATTCTGGAATAACTGGTGACAATTTCACTGGCTTCTAAATTATTTTATTAACACAATGTAACGTAGATTGAAGAAAGTGAAATTATTTCTTTGAAACATATTCAAACTATGATAACAAGGTTATGCATAAAATTACATTAACTTTGCTAAATAAAACTGCTCTAAAATGTATTTTGCATTGAATATGCCTCTGACTGTTGTGTCTATATCAATAGGAATAGATCGTTGGAACTGGTATTTCCCAATCTTAGGCAAAATTTGAATTGGCGTGTTGTAACTGGAGTGTAATCGATGCAGTGTAATTGACCCCAGGTGACCTTAATCCAGAGCAAGAGAGGTGTAGAAGAGTTTTCTTTCCATAGTTTCGTAACTAGATGAGGATGCGTGCTGACAAAAAAGAGCAGTTTCACAGTGTACTGGTCGGGTTGATCTACACCCACTGACTGTTTATCCAGGTACCGTGAGATTACGGTGTGTTTAGTGAAGGGTCTAGTTAGTTGTTTTGGCAACCACTTCTGTACTTAATACACCCACTTCTGCAAACCTTGTCTCTCAATCATGATGGCCTGCTGGTATTAGTATTACTACAACAATTATGTGTTTAATGAACCATATATGTCAAACACGCCAACAATCTGGTAACTGATAATGTTCATAATTTACAATTTTCCTCCAACCTACCAGTAGTACCAACAGATAGTATGTGTTACTTCGTGTAGGATTGGTTTGATTACGAAGAAGAGCATGTCACCTATTTACGTAAACACGTCTGGAGTGTACCAGTACATCACAGCAGAAATGTTTATGTTCTATTTTAGGGTCATACGCTGATAAAACTGTCCTTGTTATATATATGGTATGCTACGTGAATACGTCGCAACCTTGACTCATTTCTCTCCCCATAACCCTATCTTGGGAGCCACACACAAATCCAGTCGTATTACATTATGTGGTAATAATGTATCAACAGTTATTAATATTTTATACACAGAATCATTCAAACATACCAAGTCGTTAGCGCAAAAACTATGAGACAAAAAAGACAAATACCTGTGATGACATAAAGATAAATCATAGACCAGGGAACCATTTCACTAGCATTGTTAAGCATTAAACTCAATTGTGCACTTAAAAATCAATTTTGATCCTAAGCATTGCCGGACACTGGCACTGGTGTCATTTTGATTTAACAACAGATTTTGTTTAATGACAAATTATCCCTAAGAGCTCTTTATGTTAGAGAAATGTTCCCCTGTTGTTTCTGTATTAGACAACAATCTTTTAGTCCTTGCTGAGATAGCGAGCCGATACAGGCGACACTACTTCAGTGACCCTGCCACGTACCACTGCTGTTGTTGCTTCGTGCGACTTGTTATGTGTGCGACTTCCTGCTCCGAGTCCAGCTGGACGGAATCGACACTTGTTGAGTCGCGTGAGTCCTGACTTGTACAGCAGTCGCTCTCTGCTGACTGCGCAGGCTTCTTGTCACAGTCAGGGGGGTGGGCCACTAGAGTCACATAGCCGTCGCTGTCCTCTTGGAATGACACCTCAATGACACCTGTAACACATGAACGCACGTCTCATACACAGTACTCGACACGTCTTCATACTCACAAATCAACCATATTTCGGTGAAGGAATCTAAACTGCATACAACATATTTAAGAATATCACATGTTCTTGCAATAACAAAAAAACTTGCGCACAACAATAGAAACTATTACAAAACTAAAGCAAACACATAAGATTCAAACCCACAGAATGTTACCGCATGTGTACGGGATGCTATGTTCGCCTGGTTTACTGCCAGATAAACTGTACGTGCCAGAGCTGGTGTCACACAAATCTTCGGGCTTCGGCCAACCCGTGTAAACGTGTTTACCTGCGACGTAAAGCTTGTCGGTGACGTTGAGCGGGAAGCCTTACACAACTGGAAAAACATTTTTTTTTTTTCCCCCCTTTTAAACTTTTTTTTGGGGAAAAAAGAAAAAAAAAAATTTTAAAAAAAAAAATTTTGGGAAAAAAACATTTTGGGAAAAAAGGGGAAAATTTTTTTAATTTTTTGGGGGGAAAAGGGTTTTTGGGTTTTTTTTTTAATGAAAATTTTTTTTTTTAAAAAAAGGGGCCCCTTTTTTTTAAAAAAATTTTTTTAAACCTTGGGGGGCCCATAAACCACAAAAAAAAACCCCCCCCCCCTTTTTTGGGGAAAAACCCCCCCCCAAAATCCCCCAACCCCTTTTTGACCCCCCGGGGGTTTAAAAAAAAAAAAAAAACCCCTTGGGGGGGGGGAAAAATAAAGCCTTTTTTTTTTCCCCCTTTTCCCCCCCCAAAAAAAAAACCCCCCCCCAAAAAACCAAAAACCTTTTCGGTAAAAAAAAATTTTTTAAAAGCCCCCAAAAAAGGGGTTTTTTAAAATTTTAAAACCCAAAAAAAAAATTTCCCCCCCCCAAAAAATTTTTCCCCCCCCGGGGGGGGCCCCCGGCCAAAAAATTTTTGGGAAAAAAAATTTGGGGAAAAATTTTCCTTTTTTTTTTTCCCCCTTTTTCCCCGGGGAAGGGGGGCCCCGGGGGCCCGGGGGGAAGAAAAGGGGGAAACTGGGGGGGAAATTTTTTGGGGGATTTTTGGGGTTTTTTGGGGCAAAAAAAAAAAAAGGGGCCCCAAAAAAAGGGGGAAAATTTTTGGGTTTTTTTTTTTAAAAAAAATTTTTTTTGGGGGTTTTTTGGGTTTAAAGGGAAAAAAAATCCAAAAAAAAAACCCTGCTTGGGGGAAAAAAATTTTTTTTTTTTACCCCCTTTTTTTTTTAAAAAAAATTTAAAATTTAAAAAAAAAAAAAAATTTTTTTTTTTTTAATTTTTTTTTTTTTAAAATTTTTTTCCCCCCAAAAAAAAAAAAAAAAAATTTAAAAAAATTAAATTTTTTTTTTAAAAAAAAAATTTTAAAAAATTTTTTTTTTTTTTTTTTTTAATTTTTAAAAAAAAAAATTTTCTTTTTTTAAGAAAATTTTTTTTTAAAAAAAAAAAGGAAAAAAACCCAAAAAAAGTTTTTTCAAATTTTTGGGTTTAAAACCCCAAATTTAATTTTTTAAAAAAGGGGCCCCCCCGGGTTTTTTTTCCCTTTTTGGTGTTTTGGGGTTTCCCCCTTTTTTTTTTTAAAAAAAAAATTAAAAATCCCCCCAATTTTGGGGGTTTTTTTTGGGCCGGGACGGAAAAACCCCCAAAAAAAAACCCCCCCCTTTTTTAAACCTTTTTTCCCCCCCCCTTAAAAAAAAAAAAAACCCCCTTTTTTTTAAAAAATTTTCCCCAAAAAAAAAAAATTTTTTGGGTTTGGTTTCCAAAAATTTTTTTTTTGGGACCCCCGGGTTTGGTTTTTTTAAAAAATTTAAAGGTTTTTTTTTTAAAAATAAAAATTTTTTTCCCGGGGAAAACAAACATTTTTTTTTTTTTCCTTTTTTTTTTTTCCCCCAATTTTTTTTAAAAAAAAAAAAAAAAAAACCCCCCCCTTTTTTTAAATTTGAAAAAATTTTAAGGGGGGGAAAAAAAAAAGGGGGCCCCCTTTTTTAAAAATTTTTTTTAAAAAAAGGGGCCCGGTTTTTTTCCCCCGGGCCCAAAAAAAGGGGGGGGTTTAAAAAGGGGGAAAATTTTAACAGGAAAGGGTTTTTTTTAAAAGAAAAAAAACCCCCCAAAAGGGGGGTTTTTTTTAAAATTCCAATTTTTTTAAATTTTTTCCCCAAAGTTTTAAAAAAAATTTTAAAAAAAAATTTAAATTTTTGGAAACTTAAGAAAAAAAAAATTTAAAAAAAAAAAAATTTTTTAAAAAAGTTTTAAAAAAAAACCAGTTTTTTTTAAAAATTTGGGAATGGGGGAAAAAAGGGGAAAAAAAAGGGGAAAAACCCCCAACCCGGGTTTTTTTTTTTCCCCCAAATTTAAAAAAAAATTTTTTTTTAAATTTAAAGGGGAAAAAAAAATTTTTTAAAAAAAAATTTTTTTTTTTTTTGTTTTTTTTTAAAAAAAAAAAAAAGGGGGGGTTTTTTTTTTTTTTGGGAAAAAAATTTGAAAGGGAAAAAAAAACCCAAAAATTTTTTTAAAAATTTTCCCCTTTTAAAAAATTTTGGGGCCCCCCAAAAAAAAAAATTTTTAAAAATTTTTTTTGGGGGAAAATTTAAAACGGTTTTTTTTTGGGGCCCCAAAAAAAAAAAAATTTTTTTTTTTTTGGGGGGCCCCCCCAAAAAAAAAAATTTTTTTTTCCCCCCAAATTTGGGGGGAAAAAAAGGGAAAAAAAGGAAAATTTGGGGGGAAAATTAAGGGGCCCCCCCAAAAAAAAAATTTTTTAAAATTTTTTAAAAAAAATTTTTTAAAAAAAATTTTTTTTTTTAAAAAGGGGTTTTTCCCAAAAAAAAAAAAAATTTTTAAAAAAAAAATTTTAAAAAAAAATTTTTTAAAAAAAAAAATTTTTTTTTTGGCCCAAAATTTTTTCCTTTTTTTTTAAATTTTTTAATTTTTTTAAAAAAAAAATTTTTTTAAAATTTTTTTTAAAAATTTTTTTTTTTCCCCTTTTTTATAAAAAAAAAAAAATTGGGGAAAAATTGGAAAAAAATTTTTTTTGGGTTTTTTTTTTTAAAATTTTTTTTTTTAAAAATTTTTAAAATAAAAAAAAATTTTTTTTTTTTTTTAAAAAAAAAAACCCTTGATTTTTTCCCCCCTTTTTTTTTTCCCCCCAAAATTAAAAAACCTTAAAATTTTAAAAATTTAAAATTTTTTTTTAAAGGGAAAAAAAAAAATTTTTTTTTTTTTTTTTTTTTTTTTAATTTTTTTAACCCAAATTTTTTAAAAAAAAATTTTTGTGGGGGGGGTTTTTTTTTTTTTGGGGGGTTTTGGAAGGGTTTTTGGGGTTTTTTCCCAAAAAAAATTTTTCCCCCCCAAAAATTTTTTAAAAAAAAAACCCCCCCCCTTTTTTTTCCCCCGGGGGAAATTCCCAAAAAAAAGGGGGGTGGGGGGAAATCCCAAACCCAAAAAACCCCCTTTTTTTTAAAAAAGGGGGGGGGGAAAAAAAAAAAAAAGGGAAAAAAAAAAATTTTTTTTTTGGGGGGGTTTTTAAAAAATTTTTTAAAAAAAAAAAAAAAACCCCTTTTTAAGGAATTTTTGGGGGGGGGAAAATTTAAAAATTTTTTTTTTTTTAAAAAAAACCCAAAAAAACCAAAAAAATTTTTTTTTTTAAAAAAATTGGTTTTTTTTTTTTTGTTTTTTTTTAAGGTTTGGTTTTATTTTTAAAAAAAAAAAAAAAAAATTTCCCCTTTTTTTGGGGGAAAAAAAAAAATTTTTTTTTAAAAAAAAAAAATTTTTTTTTTTTGGGGGGGAAAAAAAAATTTGGGGGGGGTTTTTTTTTTTCCTTTTGGGTTTAAATTTTTAAAAAAAAGGGGGAACAGTTTTTTTAAAACCCAAAAAAACATTTATTTTTCCCCCCCCCTAAATTTTTCCCGGGGTTTTTTCCCTTAATTAAAAAACCCGGAAAAAAAAGGAATTTTTTTTTAAATTTTTTTTAAAAAACCCGGGGGAAAAACCCCTTTTTCCCCCGGAAATTTTTTTTTTTTTTTTTTTTTTAAAAAAACCCCCAAAAAATTTTTTTTTCCCCCCCCAAAAATTTAAAATTTAAAAAATTTAAAAAAAAAACAAATTTTTTTTTTTTTTGGGGGGGGTTTTTTTTTAATTTTTTTTTTAAAATTTTTGGGGGGGAAAAATTTTTAAAAAATTTTTTAAAAAAAAAAAAAAAAAAAAAAAAACCCCCTTGTTTTTTTTTTTTTAAAAAAACCCCCCAAAAAAAAAAGGGGGGGGGGAAAACCCTTTTAAAAAAATTTTTTTTTCCCTTTTTTGGGAAAGGGGGTTTTAAAAGGTTTTTAAATTTTTTTGGGGTTTTTCCCCGGCCCCGTTTTTTTTGGGGGGTTTTCCCCCCCTTTTTTAAAAAAAGGGGGGGGGTTTCCTTTTAAGCCCCTTTTTTTGGGGTTTTTTTTTTAAAAAGGTTTTCCCCAAATTTTTTAATTTTTTTTTTTAAAAAAAAAAAAAAAACCCCAAATTTCCCCCCAAAAAAAAAATTTTTTTTTCCCCCCCCTTTTTTAACCTTTGGGTTTCCCCGGCCAAAAAGGGGTTGGTTTTAATTTTAAACCAAAAATAAAAAAGGGAAAAAAAAAAACCCCCCTTTTCCGGGGGGAAACCCTTTTTTAAAAAAATTTTTTTTTAAAAAATTTTTTTTTTAAAAATTTTTTTTAAAAAAAAAAAAAATTTTTTTTTTTTTTGGCCCCCAAAAATTTTTGGGGGGGGCCCCTTTTTTTGGGGGGTTTTTTTTTGGGGTTTTTTGGGTTCCCTTAAAGGGGCCCCCCTTTTTTTTTTTCCCCCCCCAAACGGGGGTTTCCAAAAAAAAAAAATTTTTTAAATTTTTTTTTCCCCAAAAGGTTTTTTTGGGGGAAAAATTTTTTTTGTAAAATTTTTTAAAAAAAAGAAGGGTTTGGGGAAAGTCTTCAAAAAATCATTTTAATTTTTAGGGTTTCCGTACCAAATAGCAAAAACATTTCGTTGATTATGACATCCAGATTTTTCGTAATGGTAACATGTTTTTAAATCAAACCAATTAAAAAGAAACCATTTACTGTTGTACATGTAGTTGAAAAAAAATTAAAGAACATATCATTTAAACAAATTTGGCTGTTACATATATGTTCATTAACACAAAAATTTTATAATCAAATAAGGGAAATCATTTTAAAAGGGAAATTTAAGAAGGGTTATAAGTAGAATGGTTCCCAAAAACAATTTACTAGACCTTCATAAACCGTAATCTCCGGTACCGGATAACAGTCAGTTTTAGATCAACCCACCAGTCAGTAAACGTCTTTTTCCAGCACGCATCCTCACCCAGTTCCAACCAATAAAAAACCTCTACCCTTTTGTCATTAAGGCCCTGGGTAATTAACTCAGCCCATTCACAGGAAAAAATTTCAGTTAAATTTTTTGGGTTTTATTTCTAAAAAGGGGCCCCCCTAAGCTTTTCCCTGAAATAATAAACAGAAAAAGGGGATTTTAAAAAAAATTTTTTATCAAAAAAAGTATAATTTTGATTTTTAGATAAAATCTAATTTAGTAATGTTTTATAATATTAAAGGGTTTTTTATGCACGTTTCTTTTTTTTTTGAGGGGGGGCATTCGTGTCAAAAAAGCTTTTTTTGGGAAAAAATTTTTGTGAGTTTTTTCCTGTTCAGTGGGGAATTTGGTTGCCCAGATGTTGTCAAAGGGATTCAGAGCGAACATAAGCCCCACCAGCTTTTTTTGGAAAAAAGGGGGAGCCATGCACAGACAATTTTTTTCTGCAAAGCCCCCAGGCCAACCCTTTTTTAACCCAGAACTCCCTTTTCCAATTTTGAGCTTTCCACACCCGTACGGCCACCAAAAAAACCCCTCTAAAAAACCCGGAATTTTAAAAAAAGGATCACCGGTAAAATTTTAAAAATTGCTATTGATTACACCCCATATCCCCTTAAAAATTATGAGGTTGCTACCTTTCCAAAGGGATAAATCTGGTTCTTTTTGGAAGAATTTTAAATAAGTTTAGAACGATAAAAACCCCCCTTAGAAATGTAAATGCAAACGCAAAAATCATTATCTTTGGTTTTTCAAAATGCTATAAACAGGTTGAAATCGGGTTTTAAAATCAATTTAAATCACAGTTGAAGATGGTTACCAGGGAAGGTTTAGAATTTCCAATTTGGGCCGTTATTTGTTTCATTACGGGGGGCATTTTTCTTAACCCTTTTTAGTTTTTTTTTTTAAATCAATGGCCCAAAAGGGCTAGAAGTAATACCAATAAAATAAAAATAAAAAAAATTAAAAAAACCGTTAAATTCAAGGGAAGGATTTTTGTACCAGTTTAAAGACATTGACCTTTTAAAAAAAAAAAATCCCAAGAAATTTACAAAAAAATTTTTAAAAATTCCCAAAAAAAGGGGCCAAAAAACCGCTAAAGGACCATTTAAAAAAAAAAATTATAAAGGGGGGAAAAAACGGGTTTTTCCTTTTGGGCCGGGAAAAAATTTCAAAAAAATTTTCCCAGCCCTTTTGGGAAATGAAAGGG
The DNA here is from genome assembly GCA_025642075.2 of Ridgeia piscesae. Lineage (NCBI taxonomy): Eukaryota > Metazoa > Annelida > Polychaeta > Sabellida > Siboglinidae > Ridgeia > Ridgeia piscesae. The sequence goes on along the minus strand of JAODUO010003515.1, from coordinate 553 downwards.
GGGGTTTTTAAAAGGGGAAAAAGAGGGGGGGGGGGGGGAAAAAAGGGGAAGGGGGGGGAAAAGGGGGGGGGAAAGGGGGGGGGGGGGGGAAAAAAAAAAAAGGGGGGGGGGGGGGAAAAAAAAAAAAAACTTTTTTGCCCCCTTTACCAGAAACCTTATTTGCCACTTTTTTTTTAAAAACCCGGGTCTTAAAAAAGGGTGGGGTTTTCTTAGGAACCTATGGGGGGGTTTCAAAAGATCTCGCCCCAGGGTCCCCAATGGTTTTTTTATTGACCTCAGATTGGATCACAACCTTTCACAAAGTACCTTCCCATTATCGTCCCCATGGGGGATGTCCTGTTGTATTCCCGTTTTGTTGTAGGTTCTTTTTCCACGGCCCCTCGTACAAAATACGGCGGGTAAAAGCAACGTGTAGGACGTTTTTGTCACCCTGCAGCGCTAAGTCGGGTCGAGGCTCGACCGACTACCCGCTGCAGGGTGACACAACGCCCTTTTACACTTTTTGCTCAACCCCCGGGTTATTTTTGTACAAAAAAGTGCCGGGGAAAACCCT
>JAODUO010003514.1:5000-13891 GCA_025642075.2 Ridgeia piscesae | reverse complement strand
ATGTCCGACTCCGACTTACACAGGTAATGGTTGACACCGACCCCCCTTTAAACGGTGTAAATTTTTTGGGGTGAAATATGTAATGTTAAAGGTCTTGTGCCAAGAATTGGCAAAGGGGAAAAGGATGCCTGCTCCTGAATTGGCGTGCAATAATTTCTAACAGGAAGTTTGCTGTTCAAACTAAATTTAAAAATAAAGGCTACCCTTTAACTTTCCCCTTTGAAAACCCTTTTGTTTTGAAACTGGATTTTTGTTTCCCTTTTTTAACGGTTCGGTGGAAATTTTTAAACTTTTTCAAAAATTAAAAAAATTAACCTAAAATTTTGCAGTCATAAGAACGTAATATTATATGATAAAAATAAAAGCTAGAGCAGACACCGTCGTCTTAACTGCAACGTATGAGTACGCAATCATACAATTTGAGAAGGTTTATTTATATGAGCACATAGTTTAACGACTCTCTGCAAAGGTCTGCAACTCTTCTGCGGACGTCAACTTTTACACGTTTAGTTCACGCTTGTAGAATTGGCCAACCTTGCAAGTTTGTCATATGTCTATGGTTTGGTCTTCGCAAATGTGCCTACAATTCTGACACTTTGCACCGGAAGAAAGGTTTGTTTAATGAAACTTTCACGTCCCCCGACGTACTCCTATATAACCATGCACATGCAGCGCCACTCACTCGTAATAAGCACAACGCAGAACAAACTTGATTGAGGTCAGACCTAATTAAACTACTTATACCACCTACCCGCAGCGAACAGCAGCGAAGTTGCTAGTCTAGTGGTGACTCTAGTCTTACACCTTGTTCAGAGCAGCAGCTTCGAGATAGCCTCGATTACCCATGCTCCACTTTTAAGCCCCTCAACTATGCCTGGGGAATTAATGGGCTGCAGTTGTAACCGCCAGGGTGGCCTTACCCGAGATTAGGGTAGAGACGCTGATTGATTATCAAGCCGAATTCGAAATAACAAATTAAATAACGATACTTTTTTATTAGATAATACTGTATTATAAAAACTATTCAAAATTAATCTTATACTAACACAAAAATTAATAAAAATAAAAATTTCCAAAAAAGGAATTACGGCAGGGGGAAAAAAGTAAACCGCATTTTTAGCCCCCCCGGAAAAATATTAAAGGGCCCGGGTCACCAATGTTTCTCGGCGGGGCCCCCAAAACCGACCGACAGCCCGGGTTTAAACGAATTTCTTTGAGATGACCCAAGTTATAACCCTTTTGAATTTTGGGCGGTTAGAACTAAAAACAATTGACGTTGTAAACTTTGAGTAGCGTCGACGGGTCGTCGCAGCCCCCGGCCATCGGGGTGCTGTCCCCGAGGGAAGACGGGGGGCGCCAAAAACCCCCCAAAGGCCCGGAAAATTCCTTTAAAAAAAGCCCCCCCAAGTGGAAAAAACAAAAGGATTAAAGCAATAGTTAAGCTTCCTTTAGAAACTGAGTTTTCCCCTTTTGGCACAAAAATAAAGGGAAAAATCCGGAAGGAAAAGATTTAAAAAAGTAAAGAAAGAAGCCACAAATGTGGTTAACGACTCAAGTATAATTTTACAGAAATCAGAGGGGAAGATTAATTTGAAATTAAAGAAATAAGTAAAATTGAGATTTTAACCTCCATTTCATTCCCGGAAATTCAGTTTCCTCCCTAAGTCAATAAGAATTGCTGTTACCTCCTCCGTCTCTGAAAGAATAAAAAACCCTGTCCCTATTTCTTTTTTGTTGCTCAAAAACTATTTATACAATTTGGGCCCCTTCCCCCGGACGCAACGGACAAAACCCACGAACGCAAGGCAGAAAAAAACGAAAAAGACCTGCCCTGTGCGTCCCCGGAGCCCGCCTCAGCTGCTCCGCGCAGCGGTTCGGGCCATTGGGTCCACGCTCCCCAAGTCCGGTGTCCTTTGTCGGCGCGCCGGCCGCACTTGGGGGGTCGGTTTTGGAGTGCGTATGTGTAGTCAAATTTAGAATTACAAAACATTGGTATGGGGACTTTTTTAAACACCAAATTTTTAAGACTTTCCAGCGAAAAATTTGGGTTTTCTGAGTGTGTTGGGGTCTTCCTCTCTAAAACTCCCAGAAAATTTCCTTAAAAATTTTCACCTGATCCCACTGCGAGGCGAAGCTTTTCCTGGTATGTTATTTTTGGGTATACATTTACCGCTTTAAAAATTTGGGTTGGTTGGGAATTCCTCTACTCAACGGATTGGAATGTCAGCGTGCGGTGGGGTACCGGTCGGCACCAGGCTTGGAGGGGTGTTTTTAAACCAGAGAGCCGGGTTCCCCGGGCTTAGCCCAGCCCCCACAACCCGTCACACCCGGGGAGCAGCCCCCAAGGCCGGTGGGGCCCCCACGGGAACCCCCTTTATCCCCCAGTTTTGGTCAAAAAAGACCTTTAACAACTGGGGGCCACCCCTCTGTCACACCCCAGAGCGAGAAACAGCAGCAGAAACAGCAAAACACCAGCAACAGCACCGGCACGGGAAACAACAACCCAGCCCGCCTGCACCCTGGGTTGACGTCCACCCCCACACCGCCCCACCCCGCCAGGTGGCCACCGGCCCCCATGGCAAACCGCATTTCCGGCAGCCAAGGGCACCAGCGCACCCCAACCACCAAGGGGCCCAAAAGGTCCAGGGGGCCGGCCCCCGGCCCGGCCCCCCAAACCCATTCAAGGGGGGTGTGAGTTTTAGGCACCCGCCGGTTTTGCTCCCGGGGTCAAAAATTGAAAAACCCGGGTCCAAAACATTGGGGAATGGCCCCCCGTAATCAAATTTTTTAAATTGTACCCCCGGTTTTTTTTAAAAAAATGAGGCCCACCCCCGGGGTAAAAATTTATTGGGTCTTAAAAAAAAGGTTGTTGGGTTCAATAACCTTTTTAATAACATGACCCAGAATTCTTCTTAGAAAACCAATTTAAACCAAAAAAATAAAACGCCCGGCCGGGGTGTTTGGTGTTCCCCAACCGTTAAAACATCCATTCCCGTCCGGAATGTAACCCAGGGGTGAATGGTCCCAAAAACAAATACCAAAAAAATTTTTCACCCTTCTCAAAATAATTTGCCCCCCCGAAAGGCTGGGGAAAATTGTCCATTTAAAAAAGTCAAACCCCCAACTTTTTAGGAATTGGGGCAAAATTTTTGTCAACCGTGCAGGGATGCCAGGGTAAAACTTGGGCCAGGGGACAAAAATTGGTTTTGTTTATGTTGGTTTTGGGTTTGCCAAAACCCCAGGGGGGAAGCCAGGTATGGGCTTCTATCGCCCCCCCCGTCGAAACCCCAGCCCAATTACCCAGCAATTGCAGGCACCCGCCAAGGCCCCAAAGGTTCAAAAGGCAAAACGGGGGGGAAACGGGACCCCACCCCAACAACAGCAAGGGGGGAGAGAAAACCAAGGTTTTTCCCAACAGCCGGCCCAAACCCCTTTTGGGGGTTTCCACCAAAAAAAACCACCGGACCCTTTAAACCCAAAAATTTTTTCCTTTGTTTCCAGGAAAAGTGGGAAAAATTGGGAAAATAAAAAGTCCCATTAAACAAGGAAATTTAAAACTTTACACTAAACCTTTTAATTTTAAAAATATTTTTAAAAAGTTTTCATTTTTTTTAAAAAGGGAAAAACCTAAAAAAAGTGAATTTGGCAAAACCGGGGGTCCAAAAAGGCGGAAACGAAAACCGGTTGGTTTTGGTAAAATTTTTTCGGGTACTTTACGTGGCCTTTTTATTTTTTATTAACCTTTAAAAGGTTTTTTTAATAGATTTAACAGGTTTTTATAATGTTTTTAAAACGTTTTGTTGCCAAACCCCCGGGTTAAAAGGGAATTTACGGCGGCGTGAAAGGGTCCCCGGGCCCCTTTTTGGCGGTTAAAGGGAAACGGGTCCGGTTTTAAAGGAAACGGGCTACCTAAAATTTTAAAATTCTGTAAGGTTTTTTTTGAAAAATTTTTGTTTGGGTTGTATTTTGGATTGGTGTTGCCAAAAAACCCCTTTTGCAATTTAAATTTATTTTTAAAATTTTTAAATTTTTTTGGTTTAAAATTTTTAAAATTTTAAAAAAATTTTAAAAATAAAGCACTAGGATGCCGGCCATTTAAAACCAAAAAGCCAAAACGGGGGAAAAACCCAAAAACCCAAAAACACAGCAACAGGGAAGAGAAGAAGAACGACGGTAAAGTTTTCCGTTGGAGGGCAGGAAACCGGCGGTTTTTTCTCCTAAGAGGGGGTTGGGTTGCAGCAGTCTTTTAGCCGCCAGGGGAGAGGTGCCTGCGGGGCCTGGCGCGCCCCCCGGCGGGGCCGAACCCCAAGTCCCCCGGCCAGCCCCTGCGGCCCACCGCCGTAAACCCGAAGGGGGGGGGGGCGGCGGTTAAACCCGGAAAGAAACAGGCCAACAACAAAAACCAGGGTCAAGCAGCCCTTCCCGTAAACCAAAGCTCTTTCCCAAGAGGCAAAACAACAACAGAGCAGGGCCAAAAAGGTTCCCAAACTTTCCCCTTTTCAAAATGAATTTTTGTTCGGAAACTGCTTCCCACGAAAGTTTTATTTTCCCTTTTTGAGACTTGGTAAATATAAAACAGGGAGTCCCCAAAGTTTTTTTCCCTTGGCGGGCCCATTTTTCTTTCCCTTTAAACAAACCCCAAAACCCCAGGCGCCGTCCCAAAGGGAAAAAGAGCCAAGGCACCAAAGAGAAGAGAAAAAAGCATAGGGGGTGGGAATTTCCCCCTTAGCGGTTTTCCGGTGCTAAACTTTTGGAAAAGGGAAGAACCCCCGGGACAAAACCCCAAAAAACCAAAGGGGATAATGTTTTGGGGCCGAAGGGCCATCCGGGGTGCCCCCCTTGGGATTTGGACCTTGATGAAATGGGCCATGTGGGGGGGGGTTGGCCCCAGGGGGGCCCAAATTGTTTTGGGCCTCGTTTGGGACTGCCTGGGAATGGGAGAACACGTTTGTCCCCCGGTTGGGGGCCCCAAAAGGCCAAATAAAGTACCCAATTTTTTAGAAAATAAAAATTTGCCCCTTGGCATAGCATCACATATTAAAATTTACAAAATTTTAATCAGTCATTAAACAACTAGTTGGGGGTTGGGGTTTGACTTTTGTTTAATGGACAAGTCTTATGGAAGGCGCTGGCTACAGCCGTTTCGGGAGAGACAACATTACGTTTTGCAGAATGTGTGCAAAGTATTATTTGCTATTTGTTTTGTGCACGTGGCATTCACTTTTCAATGGCAATTCCATCATTCCATGGTACGGTAGATGGTCAGTGTTACCTGAGTGCTGGTTGGGACAGTCTACAGCCGATGCTTACCGCGGCCAGGGCGTTGCCTACTTTCTAGTTGTTTCCAACACTCGTCAGGTTTCTACTAACTGACTAGTCTACATATACTGTGCTCTTATAAGATATATTATAAGGTCTCATTGAATGCCAAGTCAACCTTTTTATGCCTATAGCTACGCTGGCACTAAGTATGGTCACCCCCAGGGGGCATGTGGTCCTCAGTGGTGTTTTTACATCACAAACCGAGAGGGGACATACATTAACGTGATTCTCCGATTCACGAGGGATGCACAGTCCCTAGTGTTGAGAGCCAGGTTTTGACAGCCGCGCCTGGGGTTTGAGCCCCGGCCGCCAGCATGCCAGGCGGATGCGCTAACCACTACACTATCCGCGCCTCTGTAAGTGCGGGACATTTTGGGCCGGTTACCGTGGCCGTGCGGCCGGCCACCTGTACCTGTTGGTCTGCCGTCTTCGTGCTGTTCGACGTCGTCGTCGTCGTCGTCGTCGTCTGGCTGCCGGACGTCGTCGGCTGTGTCCAGCTGGTGGCCGGTCGGTCCGGGAGGTCACTGGCGGAGGTGAGTGGCGGTAGTGGCGGTGGCACGTCAAGGTCGAGGTGTGACAGCGACGGCACGCTGCCCGGCTTCGTCGTGCCTGATGCCGGCCGCTGCTGCTGCTGCTGCTGCTGCTGCTGTTGCTGCTGCTGCTGCTGCTGCTGCTGGCAGTTGTGCATGACGAGCACGGCTGCCGCCTGAGTCGTGCACGGCTCGTTCTTGTGACCGTAGAGCTGGGCCGCCGACGTAGGGGGCGCTGTGCGCGCTGCCCGTATGGTGGCGCTGCTGATGCTACCGAGATGTGGCGTCACTGGCAGACTTATGCCAGCCACTGTCGTCGTCTGCGCCGCGCCCTGGTACTGGGAGAACAGCTGGCTGCCGAGGGGAAGAGCAGTCGCTATGAAAGGGGGTGGCGGCTGCTGCTGCTGCTGCTGCTGTTGCTGCGGCATCGTGACGAACTTGAGCGGATTCTGCACGTTGGCTCGTCCGATCCCCACGTGATCCTGGTCTGGAAAGCGTGCGAACGCCGCCCGAGGAATGCTGTTATGCAACTGCTGCTGTTGTTGTTGTTGCTGCTGCTGCTGGTGATGCAGCTGTTGGTTTGACGGCGCAAGCGGCTGCTGTGACAACTGTTGTTGTTGTTGCTGCTGCTGCTGTTGAATCTGCTGCTGCTGTTGCGGGTGTACGTGCTGGTGGTACTGCAGCGTACTGGCGTTGGCGACTTGGGCGTAGGTCGGCGGCAGCTGGGGCGCGCTGCCAGGCAGCATGGACACGGTCGTCACTGCGGCGTACGACTGCTGCAGCACGGGTCTGTAGGACGCAGCCGCCGCGTGCCTGACGTCCAGCGGAAACATCGATCGCTGCTGTTGCTGCTGCTGCTGCTGTTGCTGTTGCTGCTGTTGTTGCTGTTGCGTAGCGCCGTACGCGGTGTGGTCGTAGTGGCCGGCGAGTCCTAGTCGACTGTTGATGGCGCTCGTCCACGCCGCCTCGTGGTGTGCCAACGCTTGCGGCATCTACAGCCGACCGCCGACCAGTGAGACACATGGTGACACAATAGACATTGACATGTGACAACAGGAGAGTATGGCAACACTAACTCTCACGATGACAACAGAAGCAACAGTAGGTCAATGGGAAACCTACAGAACTAATCATTGAGGTAGCGCCGTTACCTAAGTCGGACCGCGTGCCGTCAACCGCCAGCGTCCCGTTACCTTGCTACGCCGCAGTCATTCATTATATCCAGCATTTGTCAACACACGTTGTATATAATATGCATTATAATTTATAACTGTTGAAATCTATTAAAAAAAACTCAAAGGTTAACTGAAAAAATAACAGCGCACGTAAAGTACGCGATTACGTCACCGAACACCGAACCGAGTTGCGTTTCAACGCCTCTAGCGACCCTGTAGCCATTGCACTGTAGGCTCCCCATTACAAATAGATGAAGACTGATATATTACGCAAATAAGCAGTTAGATGTACACGTGCAATACCTTAGTCGGAGTGGCGACTGTCATCCCATTTCTAGCGTACCTGGAAACGACCGATTGGCTTGGATGCTCCGAGGAAGAAAGACTTAGCCTGGTTGGCCCACGTCACGTTATTGGCGCCGCCGTGGATCATCAGCAGAGGTCTCTTGAACAGTGGTTGTTGTGGCGGTTGTGATGGTTGCTGCTGCTGTTGTTGTTGCTGCTGTTGTTGCTGCTGCTGTTGTTGCTGCTGCTGTTGCTGCTGCTGTTGCTGCTGCTGCTGCTGGTTGTGGTGGTGGAAAGCAAGAGTGTTTGGAGCCGGCTGTTGAAGCTGCTGCTGCTGCTGCTGCTGTTGTTGCTGCTGCTGTTGCTGCTGTTGTTGCTGCTGCACCTGGGCCTTGGCGGCTGCCTGCACATCAGCTGGGTAGATGGACATGGGTTGTGCGACGGGCTGGGGCTGATAGAAGCCCGGGATACCTGGCTTCATGGTGTGCTGTGCAAGACAAACACACAACATACACAAAGCCAATGGTGTCCTGGCAAGTTGCTACGCGTCGGCATCCATGCACGCTGACATTCTGCTAATGCTACGTTGAGTTTGACTGAGAACTGGACATTTTCCCCAGAACCATTTCATTTGACGGTGCTAAATTATTATATGTATGACGGAGGGTGTAAGTATTGGTATACTGTGGCTACCATTCACACTCGCTTGACATCGACGGGAATAGACTGTAACGTGCAACACAATCACGTCATGCGTGGCGTGGGATGCGAGGTGAAATTGTATCTAAGAAGATATGTCTGGGTCAGTGTTGATTAATGAAGAGTGTATAGACCCTAACAACACTTCAGAAGACCAATGAGTTTTTTACGCTGAGACGTCATTCAAATAAAATTCGGTGTACAATAAAGTATGATACGCATCCATTACCTACATGTTTTGTACAAGTTCTTTCTAATATTTTGACTACGGGAGCAATACGTCGACTGCCGTGAAAAGCGTCGACACCCTCACCTTGAATGTGTCGGCCGGCAGCGCCGACAAATGGACACTGGGCGACTGGTGGTGGATGCGCTGGATGCCCATTGGCTGACCGAACTGCAGGTTACTGACCATGTGACCGGTAGCCACGCTGACGGCTGGCCGCTGCTGTGCTGACGTCACCGACGGTGCAGGTCGTTGTTGCTGTTGTTGTTGTTGCTGCTGCTGCTGCTGTTGCTGGTGTTGGTGCTGTTGCTGCTGCTGTTGCTCGCTCTCGGGGCTGTGACAGAGCGTGTCCAGAGTTGTATAAATAGTACTTTTTTTTGAGCAAGCACATGAAAAGTATAGGATAATACGGGTTCACTTGGGTTTTTACGTATTTCTTTTCCCAGAGACAGTGTAGTATGTATGTGTAACTATAAGACAATAACGTGTTATTTGATGCTATTTTACCGACCGCAAATGTTACGATAGACATACTGAACTAATTTATGAAAGAGGTGAACGCTGGAAGAAGAAACCAATTCTTCCAAGATATTTATCGATATTCTGTTGAATTTTCACAACTGTTCAATATCTTAAACCCGTCTCTCTGATCTT
>JAODUO010003513.1:0-14460 GCA_025642075.2 Ridgeia piscesae | reverse complement strand
AAATGGAAATTGAAAAAAAAATTTTATTTAAAAAAAATATTTAGGATCCAAATACTTTTTATTCCTAAACATCAATTACAGATACTTAAAAAGTTTTAAATATTTTCAAATACAAATGTATTTGCCCCCATGTTTGAGGATTGGATACCGCACTATATAAGAACTGTGTTGACAGGTGACATATGAAAATGGAGGTAACTCAATCCATTATCATTGTAGAATACATGTTGTGTTTTTATAAAATCATTGGAACGGTTTTTTAGTTCTGACATAGTGGACAACTGGGTATGCTACTAGAAATATTCTAGAATGATCCTAAATCAGTTACTGTTAAACATTAATTGTTGGGTATATTTATACTATAGAATAATGTGTGGTGTTTTCATTGTATGAAATATCATTTGTATTATATAAATGTTGTATCATGTTAGTTTGCTTGGTGTTCTGGTTGCTCTAATGTTATTTTCATTGTCAATAAATTGTGAGCAACACATTTCACTGTTTATAATACATGAACATATACTTACATTTTTGTTGGCAGATACATGTGAAAGTTGTCTAACCGGTTACATTTGGAAGCACTGTCTGCTCCAAACACAGAATATAAAATCCATGGCCATTTGTAATATATCATGGCACATCTGAAACAGAACCAGATGTTTAAATTAGTTTTTCATGAATTAGAAATATTAGTAGCACAATGTGGAACCTGACGGCTACTATTATGGTTACTTCGCCACTATTATGGTTACCTCAACAACAAAGTTACATTGCAATTAAGATCACCGCAGAATATACATAAATATATCCACATATGTTATAGTTTAGAATATTTGTTCTGCTAGTTGTGTTACTTTTACCCAGTTCAAATTGTTATATTTAATAGAGACATTCCACTGTACATATATTTCAGCTAAAAAACAACTATTATTCAGCATGAAGTCGATTTCATAAAGAACATGGGTGGTGATTTTCTTTTTTTATTTAGCCCTCCAGAATTATGCTCCAAACTTTCCCTTTAAATATTTTAGAACAATCAATATTGACACCACATAGTTAGATAATTAATCTTTCCCCTATATGGCTATAGTTCGATCTACTGGTGTGTTCTATTTATATCTATGATTGACACACATCTGTTTCATAGCCGCACATGTCATGCTATATCAATAATACAAAAGCATGCCACAGTTGCTACTGTTAATATAATAATGTCCAGTATTTGAAAAACAACAATTAATCTGCATTTTTGTCACAGTTGTGGACAATTTGGAAATTGATTCCTGAAAACAGTTTTAAGCTAGGGCGAAGGACCGAGCCTGTCACTCTGTGTGGGTGTCAGGCTGACATAAATCGCAGAGCCTTGGCCATGACCCCAAATGATATTTGTTTCAAATTGGGAAACCTCACGTTGTGTATAACATATCCGACACTACACCACTGATTTGGAGAATAATACACGACATGGCTGTGACTAAGAAGAAACTCGCCGAATCCCGGGATCGAATGCGAGGCCATCAAAATACCTGTCAGTGTTTCGAAGTTTCAGCGAGTTTCGACCACTTGTCAATGTCGCCTCGGCTTGTTACTCGGCTCTGCATTTCGGCTTCCGGCGGGTCTTCTTTACCAGGTTTACCAGCGCGTTCAGTTCTATCTTGAAAATGTTGGCCCTTATCGTTGCAACCGAAATTCAGCTATTTCTGAACGAAAATCACGTTCGCTTCCCACGCCGGGTACACGAAGCGGATGTAAACATCGCGACGCGCCACCTGGCGATTATTTTAACGGAATTTTAAATACAGAGTTGCCCGCTCTGAGCTCAATGAGCCAAGCATTTGCCGACGTCACACATCAGTCAAAATGGCGCACTTACGAACTTTGATGGAAAAGGTGTTCAATTTTTTTTTAATTAATAAACCACTGACGTTAAAAATGTGATTACCGTTCAAAATAGTTTGTTTTTATTAACTCTTTCACGTGCATAGCATGTAACTTTTCCCTTTTGGGTCCCTTTAACCGGACCAATTAACGAATACAACTCTAACATGTGATCAATAACCTGATACATCACTCTTCATCGACGTTTCACAACACACCGTAAAGAAACTTGTGTTTCTCGTTCGCAAACATAGTTAGTCTGTACACATTCCTACGACTTTACAATACTCTATTCCACGAATATCTCCTATTCTAATTGTCCGCTGATTACGTCGTCATGGTTACACGTTCGTGTCTTAGAAGCCTGGGGAGGTTTTACAATCAGACCTGCGCTACACAAGAAACAAAATCTTGCAGAGCAATTATTAATCCTACACCGCGCAGAGACGTCGTGCAGTAAACATGCATTTACGTCCCGTGGATCTCCAGTGGCGCAGGCCGGAGCTAATGCCGATCCCGCACGGAGACACGGTGCGGTCATTAGCGTTTGTCTGTCTTCGCTAAGACGTAATACGCAACGCAACATCTTCTAGCCACACTCGCGTCTGTTTATAGATATCGGATCAGGTCTCGGTGGAACTGCGACTTTGACATACCACCTATATTTTGTTGGGCAGTAATATCGGAGTTTGCTAATAAATTTTATCACAATCGCCTGATTTCTTTCTCCGGGCTACGTCGGGTAACTCGAGTAGCATGTTACTTTGTAGATCGACACGTCAACACGATAGGATCACCCGCGTCATATCTAATTGCAAATATTCTCCTTGCCAATAAATTTGCCGGACGCAGAACGAGTGGTGAACGATACATTCATTTATTAACGCTGCGCGCTAAGCGGGATCAGTGCCGCGTTATCTGCAGTAGCGGGCGCATCTACAGTTACAGCTTATGGGATTCGCGTGGGCAGATTACACGAGTTGTGTCTCTGTTGTCTCTCGCCTCCACTCTGCACTGCGCGACCTTAGGCGGTACTTTGTTCTTCTCTGTCGGCGACGCACTCGGCGGCCGCGTCTCTGGTTGGAGTTGTTGGCATCCGACTAGACCGAGAAATCACGGATATGTCTTTGCGGTCAAGACGGTAGACCGCGTCTGCAATATGACATGTACATTTAATTTCGGTGCTTGAATCGGATCGGTCGCACCGTCTCCAGGAGTCGTGTCTGTTCAGGTAGGTTCTGCAATTTGGCTTGCATGCACTCTTCGATGGAATTTTAAATGTTCCACGATGTTTCGAAACCGTTTAGATATCGCAAAATAACTATACCGTGTGTCAGATATGGTAACACAGAAAACGTCTTTGGAAATGTAATAATAATTATGATGATTTCTTATGTGCCAATATTCTCGAAGATCAAGCTCAGCGGCGCGACAAAACCAAGGGATTAAGTAATTTCGTAATCGTAAACAATGCGCGAGTCGTAAACGGATGGACGACGATGCTAGGAAGTTAGACAGCATTAAAGAGATAGATTTTTCGACGCCGGCGGAATGAAACTATATTTCGTTCTAATTTAACACTGGTAGGAAGCAAATTCCACGGAATAGGTGCAGCGTCAGATATATAATTGTTACACATCGCATGTGTCTCTGCATGTGTTGGAATATACTACAGTCGATACGAGTATATATATATATATATATATATATATATATATATATATATATATATATATATATATATATATATATATATACACCAGCCAAACCTCAATCGATCCACGTGTTGAAATCTATGGCACGCCACTAAAATCAGTTAAGAACTTCACATACCTGGGCAGCACTGTTGCATCTGACAACACCATTGATGTGGAAATTAACAACCGTATTCAAGCTGCCTCTGGAGCCTTTGGAGGACTGTGGAAGCGTGTATGGTCACAACATGGTATTTCAGTCTCCACAACGTGCAAGGTGTACAAGGTAATTGTGCTTCCAACACTGCTGTACTCAGCAGAGACATACACTCTCTATCGTCGCCATTTTATAAAACTCCAAAGTGCATCTACGACATCTACGACAAATCCTGCAGATCTCATGGAAAGATCACATTCCAAATGTTGACGTCTTTAGATGGGCTAATATGTCCAGGATAGAAGCCACTCTAACGGCTTCCCTACTCAGTTGGATTGGACATATCATCCGTATGAATGACAGCAGATTATCAAAGGCTGTATTCTATGGAGAATTAACCAAAGGGAAACGTCTTCGTGGTGGACAACGGCTGCGATACAAAGGTGTAGTCAAACGACACATAAATGCTACACACATCACCGTATACCACTGGGAGACCCTTGCACCACAAGATCGACAATAGTGGAGGCAGGCCATTCTCAAAGGAAAAAGCCACATTGAAGAAAAGATGTCACAAAAATACCAACATGATCACAATCTCCGCCATGGCTTTCCGGATGCTTCTCCCCTATCATCTTCTGTGTCAACTGCGGGAGGGTTTAAATCTCAAATTGGACTATTCTCTCACCGACGAGCAAAGCACGTAACGGACGAAACCCTACACCGATGTCATCATCGAACACGATGGACAGCAAAGAAGAAGATATATTATATATATATATATATATATATATATATATATATATATATATATATATATATATATATATATATATATACTACTACTACTACTACTACTACTATTACTACTACTACTACTAGTACTACTACCGTACTACTATTACTACCACTAGTACAACAACAACAATTACTACTACCACTAATGCTACCATTACCACTACAATTACCACTACTACTACTACCCCCACCACTACTACTACCACTACTACTATTATTACCACTACTAGTACTACTACTACTACAACTATTACCACTACTACTATTACCACTACAACCACTACTAGTACTACTACAGCTACTAGTATTACTACTACTACTATTACTACTACTACTACTATTACTACTACTACTACTACTACTACTACTACTACTACTACTACTACTACTACTACTACTACTACTACTACTACTACTACTACTACCACAACTACTACTACTAATAGTACTTCTACTACTAACCGAGCCAGGCCTACCGACATCTGGGTATGGCCGCTATTACAGGTGGTTACGTGGAACCACCTGCTGGACACGGACATCGCTGTAAACATACAATTCCTCTACAACAAGATACTCTCAGTTCATGTATCTTTCAATAGTAAGATGTGTACGTCTGACGAAGGTTGTTCAGCTTTGAACGGTTGTTGGCGGTCTAACGCGGTTTCCTACGATTATCGCAAACCTCGTTCAATTGTAATAGATGAGTTACGTAATTGAGTAAAACTGGTAATTATATTTTTCGACGAGTCGGTTACCGTGTTGTGAAAAAGTCACAAGACATACAAAATATTTTATCGAAGTGATACTATACGCAATATATCAAATTTTAAAAAGAGTTCGTAACCTACGTTCATACAATATGTGCAACAGAAACGTGTGTGATACACTTTCTGAACTTGAAATGCATATGTAACTATCTGTAATGTTAATACCGAACAGTCGACATTACTATGAGTTCTTGCGGACATGAACAGCGGAAATCATGGAAGTGCCTTAGGTGAACCCAAAGGCGGCGGAAGCTTTGTTCAGGAGAACAAGAGGAGAACGGTGGAGGATCATGGGATATTCGGTTATAACTAAGTTAACAAATGCTTTTAATGCAGTACTTTTCGACGTAAAACAGCAGGAGGAACAGCACCAGAGCTGTTCTTGTCAGCACTGTAACACGTGGAACACACGCTGTAATACATGGAACACATGCTGTAACACGTGGAACACACGCTGTAATAACTGGAACACACATTGCAACACGTAGAGCACACACTGTAATACATGGAACACATGCTGTAACACGTGGAACACACGCTGTAATAACTGGAACACACATTGCAACACGTAGAGCACACACTGTAATACATGGAACACATGCTGTAATACGTGGAGCATACACTGTAACACGTGGAGCACATACTGTAACACGTGGAACACACTCTGTAACACGTGGAACACACGCTGTAATAACTGGAACACACATTGTAACACGTGGAACACACGCTGTAATACATGGAACACATGCTGTAACACGTGGAACACACGCTGTAATAACTGGAACACACATTGCATCACGTAGAGCACACACAGTGGTGGGATGTAACGAAGTACATTTACTTCGTTACATTACTTAAGTAGTTTATTTTGAAATCTACTTGTAACGAAGTACATTTTTTTGGAATTACTTTTACTTGTAACGAAGTACTTTTTTGTTTACTTTCTTACATTTTTACTTCTAAATTTTGCGTTACTATAGTCTACCACCAATTTTAAAATTACCATCGAACCCTGATTGTGTAGTCGTTGTTTGCTTTGCGGTCGGGCCGACATCATGGCATCAATCGTTTTCACGCTGATCTATTATATAACTGGCGCTTGGTTTCCGAGACATCCCAGCGTGTGTTAAAACCCATGAAGAGTCTGTTTGATTAAGGTCAATTAAAGAGTAAATGTGGAGCAAGGCATTGTTTGTTTTGTGCAGACATCAATGATCAGTAGCATTTCCCTGCTGCCAGTCCTGGCTTCGCACATCGGTGTTTTACGTACGACCGGCGCATCGACCATGCCGCGAGTCAATGGCTTGAAAATTGCAATCGAGATTCATTGACACTTCTTGTTTATAAATCGGATAAATAGGTTGCATCTCAGTAGAAAAGATCAGTATAATGCTATGCTGAAATGTCATGATGAATTGCGTCGCAAATATTAGGCGTAACACTTCGCCACGCAAAACATGCTACTGATGCATAAACTTATGAATTCATCAACCGCCTATAAAATGGGGAGTCGTAGTCGTTTTGGCGTGGTCAGTGCGCGTTATAAATCGGTATTTTAACGATAACTGAAAGGCGAAGGAAGTTGTGCCAATAATGAGCGTATTTGTTTTAGTTTTGAATCTTTATGCGCGTTCAGCGACTGAGAGCCAGGTTATTATTCTAGATCTCATATTATCGCTCATCTCCATACATCGTGGTCTGTTGGTGCATAATTTATTTCAAAACTATACAATTTTATTTTATTTAGTTCAACATTCAACAGTGTGTAACAATGTTTTCTGAACATCGCATAGACTGCGCGGTCGACACGCAGTACCTGCCTGTACCTACGAGGTTTGTGGTGCAGTGGCTGCATTGGTCTTCTTTTAAATACCGTTGGCAGTAGATACATAATGGAATCGTAGTAAATATGAACGCTAAATCTAAATATCAAAACATCTTCAAATTAGTCATTATCTTAAGTAAATATAATATATAATATATATATATATATATATATATATATATATATATATATATATATATATATATAAGAAGATCTTATATAAGTTTATATATGTCATCATCGTATATCGTATATCGTATTTTATATATATATATATATATATATATATATATATATATATATATATATATATATATATATTGGCACTGACCGAATACGTTTGTACTTTTACTTAAGTAGTTTTTTCCGGGGGTACTTTTACTTTTACTTAAGTAGTTTTTTGGGAGATTACTTTTACTTTTACTTAGTTACTTTTCTGGAGTACTTGTTACAGCACTGAGCACACATGTAATACATGGAACACATGCTGTAACACGTGGAACACACGCTGTAACACGTGGAACACACGCTGTAACACGTGGAGCACACACACTGTAACACGTGGATGACACAATGTAACACACGGAACACACGCTGTAACACATGGAGCACACGCTGTAACACATGGAGCATACGCTGTAACATATGGGGCACACGCTATAACACATGGGGCACACGCTGTAACACATGGGGCACACACTGTAACACATGGAGCACACGCTGTAACACATGGAGCACACGCTATAACACATGGACCACACGCTGTAACACATGGGGCACACGGTGTAACACATGGAGCACACACTGTATCACATGGGGCACACGCTGTAAAACGTGGAGGATACACGCTGTAACACGTGGAACTCACACTGTAACACATGGAGCAGACGCTGTAACACATGGAATACACGCTGTAACACATGGAGCACACTCTGTAACACATGGACCACACGCTGTAACACATGGACCACACGCTGTAACACGTGGAACATACGCTGTAACACGTGGAGCACACACACTGTAACACGTGGATGACACAATGTAAAACATGGAACACACGCTGTAACACATGGAGCACACGCGTAACAGGTGGAGCACACACTGAAACACATGGAGCACACGCTACAACACATGGACCACACGCTGTAACACATGGAGCACACGCTGTAACACATGGGGCACACGCTGAAAACACGTGGGGATACACGGTGTAACACGTGGAGCACACGCTGTAACACATGGGGCACACGCTGTAAAACGTGGAGGATACACGCTGTAACACATGGAGCACACTCTGTAACACATGGAGCAGACGCTGTAACACATGGAATACACGCTGTAACACATGGAGCACACTCTGTAACACATGGACCACACGCTGTAACACATGGAACATACGCTGTAACACGTGGAACTCACACTGTAACGCGTGGAACACACGCTGCAACACGTGGAGCGCACACTGTAACACATGGAACACCCGCTGTAACACGTGGAACACACGCTGTAACACGTGGAACACACGCTGTAATACAAGGAACACATACAGTAATACGCGGAGCACACTGTCTCCCTACTAGAGGGAGAGGGAGAGGGAGAGGGAGAGGGAGAGGGAGAGGGAGAGGGAGAGGGAGAGGGAGAGGGAGAGGGAGAGGGAGAGGGAGAGGGAGAGGGAGAGGCAGAGGCAGAGGGAGAGGCAGAGGCAGAGGCAGAGGCAGAGGCAGAGGCAGAGGCAGAGGCAGAGGCAGAGAAAATCACATTTAAGATGCGAATAAAGCGCTGTAAGAATGTTGGAAGAAAAACGGAATAAAGACCAGACAGAAAAGCTAGATATAAACAACGTTATAAACAATTCATGTTAAGATCTTTTGTCGGGTGGATTATACACCGTTCTAAATGTCACACAGAAATCACTTGTACATTTTGTGATGACGATCTGGTGAGTAGTAACGGATTTCCATGAATTCTGATTCTTTATTAACGGGTTTCCCCATGCTGGCCTGGATCAAAACAACAGTCAAAACAAGTGGGACTTAATGAGCTTGATTCAGCGAACTCATCACATTGTGTAGGACACGTGTTGGCGGAGGGTAACACTCCTACCATCATCGATTCGAGAGGATGCCCTCTATTGTAGCCCTACACACACCATGTCCGCACTACTCTATGGTGGAGCATGCGATAATTTGTAAGGTGGGTCATTAGGAAGTGAAATGATGAGTACATCCTGTCCTAATGAATAATGAGACGACATAAATCGATCGACACGAAAGATCTATTCATTTAATCTGTCCTTGTACACCCGCTAACAACCGCCGGGGATATAATTGCAATAATTTGTATCTTCTGCGTATGGTCATTTCGGTTTCCTTTTCAGGCCACAACTTTCTGTTCTCCGTCTGATCTACTGGATTTTATTCGCCATCGTTGTGGATGGTATAATTCCAGGAGATCATGCGAACAGATAAACAGAAACATTAGTCATGATCTCTCGTGTTTTTAGTAAAGTTAGTATGAAACCAGAAGCCCAGAAATGGGCCTGTAAGTGGGTCACGATACATGGCGAGACTCCGCGCGACTTGACTCTTGAGCTGATTGGGGACAGGACACACACAACATATTCTAACGATGGATGACAGTTGTAGCTTCCAACTCATGAATACTAGGAAAATCAGGTCATACATATTTTGTGTTGTACCTTTTTTATCTTAAATGTCCGATTTAATATTGAGTTTACAACACTTACATATAGCGATTTACGTAGTGCAGGTAATAGACACGATTTTAGGCCGTTTAAGTCGGTTACAGGACTTGGAATTTTACATTGTTGTACGTTGTGGTTTCGATAAGCACTTATATTTGACAAGTTGTCTAAATGCATATAATCATAACACAGCTATACGTTTGCCACGAACAGGTTGTACTGCGCGAAAAATGGCACTCTTCATTATCAGTCAAGATCGCCAAACACAAGTACTTGCCGCTAATGCAATGGCAACCACCATAATAATCGATTAAAATTCATGATTTCCGTGATCATTGTCACCGGCAAAGTGTTCCATTGCTTCTACTTGTAATAATCCTTCGGACAATATAACTAAAATGCACTGTTTGGGAATAGTTCGATTATAACAACCAAAAACAAAACAAAGTCCTATAGTATATGTTAACATGGAGAATATGGACTTCCTGCCCCCTACTGCCCCCAGCTTCGTTTTCGCGCGCGAGACTTACACGCCCTAGTACAAAAATGCTGCGCTATGTTTGTGATAACACCAGATTAGTTGCTCCCTCGCGTGTAAGGGAGCATGCATTATTTTACTGATGGCACATATTAACACTATATTAAATATGAGGTCTCTTTCGCACAGGTTTGTCGTGCGGCGATGCGACACAACGCGACGATGTCGGGTATGTCCGACTACGCTTCCGGTCACGTGATGGCGACCGTCGGCACGGCGGAACTGGCTGCCGAGGCGACGCTCCTAGTGTGCTCCATGCTGCTCGCGGTCGCTGCCAACTCGCTCATGGTCGCCGTGCTGTACCGGCGCCGGCGCGGCATGTCCCCGTCCTATGTGCTCCTCCTCAACATGGCGGTCGCCGGCCTCGTTTTCGCCATGTGCGTCATGCCCCTGCACGCTTACACCGTCTTCTCCGGCGCCGACTGGTCCGGCTACTGGGTGTGCATCATGGACGGTCACGTGGTCGCCGTGTGCACGCTCGCGACGCTCATCACGCACGTGTTCATCGCGGTCACGCGCTGCGTGACCGTGACGGCGCCTGGCGGCGCCTGCATGACGATGGTGGCTCACGGGCGAGGTCTGGGTGCCGTCGTCGCATCCTGGGTGCTGGCCGTCATCCTCGACATCACCGGGACCGCCAGTGACGTCATCCACCCCGGCTACAGCGCCATCTACCGAACGTGCACTCCGATCGATATGCTCGACATGGACGGGGTGCTGGTCAGTCTACTGGCCGTCGTCGGGATCCCATTTGGCGTCATGTGCTACTGCTACGTCAAGCTGGTCTTGACCATCCGCCGCCAGGTACGGTTGACGAGTTGTGTGTCCGTCAGATGGCGCTGCTTACTTATACTACAATAATGGGTCTATTCTTACTATGCCGCGGAATCCTAAATCCAACCATTATTAATTAGTTTTCTACTATATTTCATTACTAATTACTTTTCTACTACATTACATTACTAATTAGTTTTTTTACTACATTACATTACTAATTAGGTGTTTACTGTATTGAGCCCATCGTCCTCTCTCTCTCTCTCTCTCTCCTCTCTCTCTCTCTCCTCTCTCTCCCTCTCTCCCTCTCCTCTCTCTCCCTCCCTCCTCCCTCCCCCCTCCCTCTCTCTCTCTCCTCTCTCTCTCTCTCTCCTCTCCCCCTCTCCCTCTCTCCTCTCTCCTCTCTCTCTCTCTCTCTCTCTCTCTCTCTCTCTCTTCTCCCGATATATAATTTTTTGAGCGACGTGATCCATGAAAATACCCCAGAATATATCCGACTTCAGAATGAGTTGACATATGATTAGTATATGTTCAGTGAGTGATGAGTGCACGACTGACGTGATGACTGAGTACTGAGCGGCTGACCGACCGACCGAGCGACCGACCGACCGACCGACCGACCGACCGACCGACCGACCGACCGACCGACCGACCGACCGACCGACCGACCGACCGACCGACCGACCGACCGACCGACCGACCGACCGACCGACCGACCGACCGACCGACCGACCGACCGACCACGACCGACGACCGACCGACCGACCGACGACCGACCGACCGACCGACCGACGACCGACCGACCGACCGACCGACCGACCGACCGACCGACCGACCGACCGACCGACCGACCGACCGACCGACCGACCGACCGACCGACCGACCGACCGACCGACCGACCGACCGACCGACCGACCGACCGACCGACCGACCGACCGACCGACCGACCGACGACGACCGACCGACCGACCGACCGACCGACCGACCGACCGACCGACCGACCGACCGACCGACCGACCGACCGACCGACCGACCGACCGACCGACCGACGACCGACCGACCGACCGACCGACCGACCGACCGACCGACCGACCGACCGACCGACCGACCGACCGACCGACCGACCGACCGACCGACCGACCGACCGACCGACCGACCGACCGACCGACCGACCGACCGACCGACTGACTGACTGGGCGAGTAAGAGTGTGAGTGTGTCTGTGTAATATGTAATAGTGGAGTGAATGATGTGTTTCTTATTACCTGCTCTTATTCCGCAGGTGAATATGGCGACGTTGAAAGGGTCGTCGAGTGAGAGCCGTCGTCTGCAGAGGTTCGTCGCCGTCACGCGCACACTCATCGTGCTCAGTGTGCTCTTCGTCGCCGGTTGGCTCCCGATGCTCATCGTGTGCTCGTCCGACCGTGACCACTCGCGGTTCCGCATGACGTGGCACCGACTGGCACACGACGGCGCCGAGGTGACGTCGTGCCTGTACCCTTTCTTCTGCCTGCTGCGTGTCGCCGAGCTGCGAGCGACGGCGCGGAAACTGTTCGGATGGCCGAGGCAGACTAAGGTGACGCCGACCGAGACCCCGCCTGGATGCACCGTGCGGCTGCCGGTGTTGTCGGCCAACACGGAGGCCGTGCCCCTCCCCAGGTTGTTGCTGCTGGTCGTACCCAACCTCCACGTCGATTCCAGGCGCGCCTCTTCTCCAACCGATCTGTCTGTTCCTTGAGGCTTGATCAAATCGTGCTCTGAACATTAGTATACCCCGAGCAATGTACATGATCGATGATACATTCCGTACTGTACAAACATGCCCAGTGGCGCTGTGGTGAGATTGCTGGACACACACGCGCGCATACACACGCCGCGCGGCACACACACGCACACACAGCAGTTCCTTTATATATATATATATATATATATATATATATATATATATATATATACATATATCGCATAAATTGCATCGTGGCTGAATGCTTCCCAGATAAGTCGATGTAGTTTTCGATTGAAAAGGTCTGCCACAGAGTAAAGAACTTACGTTTATACATTTTAATAAGGGAGCAACCAGTCAAGCGCAGACCGTGCACCACTGCACAGTTTCCGTTCTTGCCGACCACGCAATATTTGCGGCCGTCAATGACAACCTACCTAACTCACATCAGCACATGGAAGGCGATGCGGGCCTACATACAATGCTCCACCAAAGTTAGCGATGTCAGCAAGGTGCATCACTCGTCAGCAACGTTCGTTATCAAGACTCTACAACAGCGAACCACAACTTAGGCCTACTGCCGCTCTTGTGTCTCAATGGGTCACACCAGTCTCTACAAGACCTTTGCTCAGATGTTGCGTATTTGTTATTTCGTTTGCAAATACCTGGCTTGTTTCAAGAACTACTTCCATTTGAATCGAATGGATGGTACGTTGTGTTGGCGTCTGAGCAGAACGACGTTTACTTTTGGAAGTATTTTATGAATCTCAGGCGAGCAAGTCGTAAACAACGACGGCTGTGCCCAGCCTGTTAACCGTTTATTAAACCAGGCAGTTATTTATGCTTTCTCGGATGACTTCGTTTTATAAAACTTGGCGGGAAAATTGGTGGATGTAGAGGTTTGAAATTGGTGGTGTATAAAATTTGAAAAACAAGCGGAAATATTGATTGATAAGTATTATTCTTGTGTTAAGGTTATTCATAAAGTGGTACTGGACATATATTGAGTAGTAGTTTTGGTTAAAGTTTGTTAGTTAACAGTATTTTTGAACAGATTAGTATAGTGGGTGATAAAAGGGTAATCTAGGCTTCGACAAATTGTAAACAAGATTGAGCAAATCTCTTTATTTGATATAGTATATAAGAGATAAAGCAATAAGAGTAACAACTACATATGTAAGATAAAACTGTGAATAGGTATCATTGTTATTAAAAATAAACAAGCGTTTTAGTAGGAAACCCTTGTTTGTTTATATAGGTAGTGTCCAACGTTTCCGCTAGGGAACGGTACCAGTACAGACTAAACTTATTGTTCATGGTAGCATAGGTAGTAAGTTGTTTATAACATAAAGTGTGCTGCAGTTGCTGTACACAATAAACAAACAGTCTTTGTAAAGACTAAGTTGGTTTAAACTAAGAGTTGATTTTGACAAATCGTAATATGGCACCTGGCAAGCGGCAAGTGAAGGCAAGGAGGCACTTGGTGTGTAACCACTGCCACAGCTTGGTGGATTTTGGCCGTATCGGGGTGCGGAAAAACTTGGTCAGAGACAACGGAGGAAGGGTTTACGTTCCAATGTTTAGGGTGTTGGAAAGTGGACTTT
>JAODUO010003512.1:0-13004 GCA_025642075.2 Ridgeia piscesae | reverse complement strand
CTTTCTGAGGTAATAAAACGTTTCTAGTTTTTCCCATCATGTTGAACATGTTCCAATGACTTCCCATCTAAATAGACACAATGCAATAAGTTATTCAGACTCGCAGAACACTTATCAAGTCTTTGCTGCATTAGACAGTCACAGACTGCTGTTTTAAGCAGACCACAGTGAGTCAGCTCACAGTTTTGTCTCCTGGTTGTTTTGATAATCTGCTTTAGTTTCATATTCTAACTCTTATTATGTATACGATGTCCTGAAATTCAATATGTGTAATCGTTTGCGAATAAAGTAATTTTTGTGACCTTAAGAGACCTGTTTACATCTCTCATGGGCTGCAGCAGTTAATCAATCTATATAATTGGTCTGTGTTTGCACCATTTCAGAATACACTACAGAAATAATTCATAGTAGACACACAAGTAAGGATTCATATCTATACAAACTTACAATTATGTAATAATAATGAATCTTCTTTGTCAGAATATGCAAACATCATTTACTCAATCTAAAGAACAGTTTAATTCCTGTCATAACCCTAAATCATTTCATTGAGTCTGTGTTTTCTGTGTTAATCTTTCAATATTTGTTTCTCTGTTACCATAGTTACAAAAATTATTTATATAGTTGTCAGACAAGCTACAAAATGGAGCAATCTGATGAAAACAGTCAAAACATTTCTTAACAAAATGTGATGTCCTGTGATTTGCAAGTACATTCTATACACGTTGAGCTACACTGTATGCATCTACCTGTAAGATCTGGTCCCCCCATGTGAGGCTTGGGTCAGGACTGTCTGTCTTGCCAATGTCATCAACAAATATGCCTGTGTATGAACCGCCCACCAGGTGGACGTCTTGTCTCAGAAAGTTTGCATCGACTTCAACTTTCTCTGCTGATGACTGTAGACACAGGGTGTTTTTCACTTTTAAACAAATAACTAACATGTGTATGATACCTAAAACACACCCCCTCACACACTCACACACCACCACCACACACACACATTACACACACACAACACACACACACACACACAAAACACACACAAAAATTATTAATGACACACACAACACAACAACACAGACACACACATCACACACTACCCCACACACCACACACACACCACACACAACAACACAACACACACAACACACACACACAACACAACACACACACACACACACAGACAACACCACACACACACACACACACACACACACACAAACACACACACACACACATTGGTTTAAAATTACATTACATTGACATGATTTTCCAACACCCTGTTCTGTTGTACATGTATATCAGGTGTGTACATGTTGCATGTTTGTACACATTGTGTTTGTGCCATTTGTCCAGTATTATACAGACCTGCACATTCCCTTACACTCACTCATCAATAGAACAACACAACACTATCAAGTGAAGTGTGTGTCAGTCTGATACTACCCCTAAGGTCAGAGGTCATGTCACTCACCCTCGCAAGGTCTTGCGTGGAAGTAGACCTGTGTCCAGACACTTCTGTACCACTTGGATGGGGAAGGGTGACAAATACTCTACCCTGTGATGTGTCACTGTTGCTGAAGGACGCAGGTGAAAGGTGACACTCTCTAGAAACACACAAGGGTCATGCAAGACTGACGTCTCAGACATGACTCAAGTAACCATTCAGCAAATGATGAATTACACATCAAGTTGACATGGAACAACCAGTGTTATAAACAGCTGGAGTGACCCAGATACAAATAATCTCAACTAATGAAAGCATGTAACGTCCATGAAACTTTATCTTGATAAAATTAATGTATGTTATTAGTTCTGGTTGAAACAACCATGTTATATGTATTTGCTCACAAAATACAGTTCGAAAAACCAAATTTGTTGCATGGAATGTTAAAAATGTTGTACAGTAATCCAGTTTTTAGATGTGCTAAAGGTAATTTGTGCAATGAAGAGTGTCAAATTATATTGCTGCAATAGTGTAGAAAAAGAAATGAGTTGTTAGTCTCTACGTCCAGATCCATGGTGGAGTTAGCCTGTTGCTGCGACTTGCTCTCACTCTCCACCTAGACCGTCATTATTGACCATCCTCAGCTTGTGTAATCTCCATGTAGCGTACCTGGTGTCAAGGTTTTCAACTCCAACCAACTGTCGCCCTACCTTAACCTCTACAATTATCAAATATCGGGTTTTGACACGCAGTGTATACTTATGATCGCTAGATGTCACCATTTTTTCGCAGAAATTTCATCAAATTACACCGATGCACGAAGATTTATCGAGTGTTTGCACCTTACCCAGAAAATTGTACTTTCTAAAGCAAAAAACAGCAGTTCCATCTTAGATACACTATTCATGTTGCATAGCCATGTGGTTAGCTAAATTCCGTTGTTTAGCTAGAATGTCCGATGATTTACCGAACAGCGTAGCAGTATTATGACCCAGAAGAGTCAGAAATTTGGATAATCATGAGATGATTATTCTGATCTTGAGCTCAGCACTGGTGCATTAGTCGTCAAAACTATTTGATGTATCTTAGTCGTCTATCTTGTTTCTTGTTTGATTGTCGAGAAAACACATTTGATTATTTAATATATCATCATTAAAAAAAAAATTATGCTGACCACTGCTGGCAAATGCAATACTGATTTACACAATATAATTTTGTTTTGTATTTACATGTGCTATATTTCACATAGCACTTGTGATGGCAGTGTCATTTGCTGTATGTAATATCTGTCTCTGATTTGAAAACAGGACTCAATCTCCTGAGTGACAGGCAAAATAGAACATAGTTGATGTATGAGTGCTTGTTTTGTCACTCTATTGAAAATATATTATACTTAAAATGATATAATAAATGAGAAAATAATTGCTTATAATTATGGAGGAATCACAATTTATATATATTGTTAGTCATCTTGATTTTTGATATATGTAAATTATATATTAATTAGTGTATCAGTTGTCATACAACAATAATGTGTACATCAGTACAGATTAATTTCTTTCTGGTCAAAATACATATGATACATTATGTGAAATCTGTCCCCTCCAAAATAAGAGTAGCTTAATTCAATTTTTCTTTTTTTAACACTAGATCTAATAATCTTTGGACATCTGACCGACTGTAAATGGGCACCTGCAATTGCGTGAAGTCCCCCTCTATCCACCTGAAGGTGTCTACAGGTAGTCCTGACTCACCTGTCTCTGTCCACCTGAAGGTGTCTACAGGTAGTCCTGACTCACCTGTCTCTGTCCACCTGAAGGTGTCTACAGGTAGTCCTGACTCACCTGTCTCTGTCCATGTGAAGGTGTCTACAGGTAGTCATGACTCACCTGTCTCTGTCCATCTGAAGGTGTCTACAGGTTGTCCTGACTCACCTGTCTCTGTCCACATGAAGGTGTCTACAGGTAGTCCTGACTCACCTGTCTCTGTCCACCTGAAGGTGTCTACAGGTAGACCTGACTCACCTGTCTCTGTCCACCTGAAGGTGTCTACATCCTGACTCACCTGTCTCTGTCCACCTGAATGTGTCTACAGGTAGTCCTGACTCACCTGTCTCTGTCCACCTGAAGGTGTCTACAGGTAGACCTGACTCACCTGTCTATGTCCATCTGAATGTGTCTACAGGTAGTCATGACTCACCTGTCTCTCTGTCCACCTGAATGTGTCTACAGGTAGACCTGACTCACCTGTCTCTGTCCATCTGAATGTGTCTACAGGTAGACCTGACTCACCTGTCTCTGTCCACCTGAAGGTGTCTACAGGTAGTCCTGACTCACCTGTCTCTGTCCACAGGTAGTCCTGACTCACCTGTCTCTGTCCACCTGAAGGTGTCTACAGGTAGACCTGACTCACCTGTCTATGTCCATCTGAATGTGTCTACAGGTAGTCATGACTCACCTGTCTCTGTCCACCTGAATGTGTCTACAGGTAGACCTGACTCACCTGTCTCTGTCCACCTGAAGGTGTCTACAGGTAGTCCTGACTCACCTGTCTCTGTCCACCTGAATGTGTCTACAGGTAGTCATGACTCACCTGTCTCTGTCCATCTGAATGTGTCTGCAGGTACCTGACTCACCTGTCTTACCCATCGTGTCTACAGGATCCACTCACTGTTCAAAGCCCATGGACTCACCTGTCTGGAATGTGTCTACAGGTAGCTCTGACCACCCGTCTCTGTCCACCTGAATCGCCTGGCCAGGTAGACCTGACTCACCTGGGCCAGGCTCTGACTCACTTACTCTAAACCACCTCAGTCTACAGGTATGACTCACCGGCCCTTGTCCATAGAAGGCAAGTGTCTACAGGTAGATCTGACTCAATCCAGTGTCTACAGGGTGGGACCTGACTCAGCCTTGCCCATGTCCATCTGGTGTCTGCCAGGTACAGGACTCACCTGTCTCAGCCCACTGAAGTCTACAGGTGTCCTGACTCTCACCTGTCTCGTCCATCTGAAGGTGTCTACAGGTAGTCTCGACTCACCTGCCCCTGTCCATTCGAATGTCTGCTGGTGCATGTCCTGTCCACTGAAAGGTGCCCACAGGTAGTCCTGACCACTCAGCCCCTGTCCACCTGAATGCGTTCATGCAGTCCTGCTCCTCACTACCCCTTGCCTGGGGTGTTAGTAATCTGTCTCTGTTCATGTGAAGGTGTCTACAGGTAGTCATATTCTGTCTCGTCCATCTGAAGGTCAAGAGAGTTGTCCTGACTCTCGCTCTGCTCCCTGTCCACATGAAGTCTACAGGTATCCTGACCACCTGTCCTGTCCACCTGAAATCTACAGGTGTGATCTGATCCACCTGAATGTGTCTTACAGGTAGACCTGACTCACCTGTCTCTGTCCACCTGAAGGTGTATACAGGTAGTCCTGACTCACCTGTCTCTGTCCACCTGAATGTGTCTACAGGTAACTGGACTCACTCCGGTTCGTCCACCCGGTAGTGTTCCAGGCGGTGTTCCACTGCCTGTCCCTGTCCATCTCGTGTCTACAGGTATCTGACTCACATCTCGCCTTGAATGTGCCCTACAGGTAGTCAACCACCTGTCTCAAACCATCTGGAATGCAACCCAATAGATCTGACTTCACTCTGTCCTGCCCATCTGAATGTGTCTACAGGTAGTCCTGAGCCATCGTCTCTTGTGTCCACCTGAATGTGTCTATGTTGTGTCTGGACTCACCTGTTTCTGTCCACTGAAGGTGTCTTACAGGTAGTCCTGGCTCACTCCAGTCTGTCCACCCGAATGCCCCAGGTAGTCATGACTCACCTGTCTCTGTCCATGTGAAGGTGTCTACAGGTAGACCTGACTCACCTGTCTCTGTCCACCTGAAGGTGTCTACAGGTAGACCTGACTCACCTGTCTATGTCCATCTGAATGTGTCTACAGGTAGTCCTGACTCACCTGTCTCTGTCCATCTGAAGGTGTCTACAGGTAGTCCTGACTCACCTGTCTCTGTCCATCTGAATGTGTCTACAGGTAGACCTGACTCACCTGTCTCTGTCCACCTGAAGGTGTCTACAGGTAGACCTGACTCACCTGTCTCTGTCCACCTGAAGGTGTCTACAGGTAGTCCTGACTCACCTGTCTCTGTCCACCTGAAGGTGTCTACTCACTGTCTCTGTCCACCTGTGAACTGACCACTGTCTCTGTCCACCTGAAGGTGTCTACATGTCTCTCTGACTCACTCTGTCTCTGCCACCAGAAGGTGTCTAGGTAGACCTGACTCACCTGTCTCTGTCCATCTGAATGTCTACAGGTACCTGACTCACTGTCCCCCGTCCACCCGAAGTGTGCATACACCCTGATTGCAGCACCTGAGGTGTCTACAGGTGTGACTCACCCTCAATCTGTCTCTGTCCATGCGTAGTGTCCACAGGTAGATCTGACTACCTGCCCTGTCCACCTGAAGGTGTATACAGGTAGTCCTGACTCACCTGTCTCTGTCCACCTGAAGGTGTCTACAGGTAGACCTGACTCACCTGTCTCTGTCCACCTGAATGTGTCACCTTCACATGGACAGAGACAGGTGAGTCAGGTCTACCTGTAGACACCTTCACATGGACAGAGACAGGTGAGTCAGGTCTACCTGTAGACACATTCAGATGGACAGAGACAGGTGAGTCAGGTCTACCTGTAGACACCTTCACATGGACAGAGACAGGTGAGTCAGGTCTACCTGTAGACACCTTCAGGTGGACAGAGACAGGTGAGTCAGGACTACCTGTATACACCTTCAGGTGGACAGAGACAGGTGAGTCAGGTCTACCTGTAGACACCTTCACATGGACAGAGACAGGTGAGTCAGGTCTACCTGTAGACACCTTCAGGTGGACAGAGACAGGTGAGTCAGGACTACCTGTATACACCTTCAGGTGGACAGAGACAGGTGAGTCAGGTCTACCTGTAGACACATTCAGATGGACAGAGACAGGTGAGTCAGGTATACCTGTAGACACCTTCAGGTGGACAGAGACAGGTGAGTCAGGACTACCTGTAGACACCTTCAGGTGGACAGAGACAGGTGAGTCAGGTCTACCTGTAGACACCTTCACATGGACAGAGACAGGTGAGTCAGGTCTACCTGTAGACACCTTCAGGTGGACAGAGACAGGTGAGTCAGGACTACCTGTAGACACATTCAGGTGGACAGAGACAGGTGAGTCAGGACTACCTGTAGACACCTTCAGGTGGACAGAGACAGGTGAGTCAGGTCTACCTGTAGACACATTCAGATGGACAGAGACAGGTGAGTCAGGACTACCTGTAGACACCTTCAGATGGACAGAGACAGGTGAGTCAGGACTACCTGTAGACACCTTCAGGTGGGCAGAGACAGGTGAGTCATGACTACCTGTAGACACATTCAGATGGACATAGACAGGTGAGTCAGGTCTACCTGTAGACACCTTCAGGTGGACAGAGACAGGTGAGTCAGGTCTACCTGTAGACACCTTCACATGGACAGAGACAGGTGAGTCATGACTACCTGTAGACACATTCAGGTGGACAGAGACAGGTGAGTCAGGACTACCTGTAGACACCTTCAGGTGGACAGAGACAGGTGAGTCAGGTCTACCTGTAGACACATTCAGGTGGACAGAGACAGGTGAGTCAGGACTACCTGTAGACACATTCAGATGGACAGAGACAGGTGAGTCAGGTCTACCTGTAGACACATTCAGATGGACAGAGACAGGTGAGTCATGACTACCTGTAGACACATTCAGGTGGACAGAGACAGGTGAGTCAGGTCTACCTGTAGACACATTCAGATGGACAGAGACAGGTGAGTCAGGTCTACCTGTAGACACCTTCAGGTGGACAGAGACAGGTGAGTCAGGTCTACCTGTAGACACATTCAGGTGGACAGAGACAGGTGAGTCAGGACTACCTGTATACACCTTCAGGTGGACAGAGACAGGTGAGTCAGGTCTACCTGTAGACACATTCAGGTGGACAGAGACAGGTGAGTCAGGTCTACCTGTAGACACCTTCAGGTGGACAGAGACAGGTGAGTCAGGACTACCTGTAGACACCTTCATGTGGACAGAGACAGGTGAGTCAGGACAACCTGTAGACACCTTCAGATGGACAGAGACAGGTGAGTCATGACTACCTGTAGACACCTTCACATGGACAGAGACAGGTGAGTCAGGTCTACCTGTAGACACCTTCAGGTGGACAGAGACAGGTGAGTCAGGACTACCTGTAGACACATTCAGGTGGACAGAGACAGGTGAGTCAGGACTACCTGTAGACACCTTCAGGTGGACAGAGACAGGTGAGTCAGGTCTACCTGTAGACACATTCAGATGGACAGAGACAGGTGAGTCAGGACTACCTGTAGACACCTTCAGATGGACAGAGACAGGTGAGTCAGGACTACCTGTAGACACCTTCAGGTGGGCAGAGACAGGTGAGTCATGACTACCTGTAGACACATTCAGATGGACATAGACAGGTGAGTCAGGTCTACCTGTAGACACCTTCAGGTGGACAGAGACAGGTGAGTCAGGTCTACCTGTAGACACCTTCACATGGACAGAGACAGGTGAGTCATGACTACCTGTAGACACATTCAGGTGGACAGAGACAGGTGAGTCAGGACTACCTGTAGACACCTTCAGGTGGACAGAGACAGGTGAGTCAGGTCTACCTGTAGACACATTCAGGTGGACAGAGACAGGTGAGTCAGGACTACCTGTAGACACATTCAGATGGACAGAGACAGGTGAGTCAGGTCTACCTGTAGACACATTCAGATGGACAGAGACAGGTGAGTCAGGACTACCTGTAGACACATTCAGATGGACAGAGACAGGTGAGTCAGGTCTACCTGTAGACACATTCAGATGGACAGAGACAGGTGAGTCATGACTACCTGTAGACACATTCAGGTGGACAGAGACAGGTGAGTCAGGACTACCTGTAGACACCTTCAGGTGGACAGAGACAGGTGAGTCAGGTCTACCTGTAGACACATTCAGGTGGACAGAGACAGGTGAGTCATGACTACCTGTAGACACATTCAGATGGACAGAGACAGGTGAGTCAGGTCTACCTGTAGACACCTTCAGGTGGACAGAGACAGGTGAGTCAGGTCTACCTGTAGACACCTTCACATGGACAGAGACAGGTGAGTCATGACTACCTGTAGACACATTCAGGTGGACAGAGACAGGTGAGTCATGACTACCTGTAGATACATTCAAATGGACATAGACAGGTGAGTCAGGTCTACCTGTAGACACTTTCAGGTGGACAGAGACAGGTGAGTCAGGACTACCTGTAGACACCTTCAGGTGGACAGAGACAGGTGAGTCAGGTCTACCTGTAGACACATTCAGGTGGACAGAGACAGGTGAGTCAGGACTACCTGTATACACCTTCAGGTGGGCAGAGACAGGTGAGTCAGGTCTACCTGTAGACACATTCAGGTGGACAGAGACAGGTGAGTCAGGTCTACCTGTAGACACCTTCAGGTGGACAGAGACAGGTGAGTCAGGACTACCTGTAGACACCTTCATGTGGACAGAGACAGGTGAGTCAGGACAACCTGTAGACACCTTCAGATGGACAGAGACAGGTGAGTCATGACTACCTGTAGACACCTTTCATGACAGAGACAGGTGAGTCAAGACTACCTGTAGACACCCAGGTGGACAGAGACAGTGAGTCAGGACCATCTGTAGACACCTTCAGGGTGGGATGTGACAGGTGAGTCAGGACTACCTGTAGACACCTTCAGGTGGATAGAGGGGGACTTCACGCAATTGCAGGTGCCCATTTACAGTCAGTCAGATGTCCAAAGATTATTAGATCTAGTGTTAAAAAAGAAAAAATTGAATTAAGCTTAATCTCTTAAGCCCTGAATTTCTGAGGGACTTGGGTTCACATAATGTATCATATCGTAATCTGAACCAGAAAGGAATTATCTATACACTGATGTACACATTATTGTTGTATGACTAACTGATACTACCGGTAATTAATATATAATTTACATATATCAAAAATCCAAGATGGCCAACAATATATATGAAAATCAGTTCTGTTTTGTTGATTCCTCCATAATTATAAGCAATTATTTTCTCATTTATTATATCATTGCAAGATATAATATATTTTCAATGAGTGACACAAAAACTAACACTCATACATCAACTATGTTCTATTTTATGTCACTCAGGAAGTTGGTCCTGTTTTTTCAAATCAGGATTGAAATATTACATACAGCAAATGACACTGCCATCACAAGTGCTATGTGGAATACAGCATATGCTAGTACAAACAAAATTATATTGTGTAAATCAGTATACATTTGCCAACACAGTGTCATCAAAATTATTGTGGCATGACTACAAAATATATTGAAAATAATCAGAATATTATTTATATCGACAATCCAGACAAGAAACAAGATGGACGATAAGATACATCAAAATAAGTTTTTATTTTGTGGCTAATGCGCAATTATTTGACAGCTCAGAATCGAATGAAATATCGCCGATGTCAAACACGGCTGTCAACATAGGTCATAGCTGCTGCTTTCACATGTTCATTCAAATCATCGGACATTCTAACTAAACAACTGGAATTCTTGCTCATGAACATCGCTAACATGAATAGTGAAACATCTACGATCGACTGCTGATTTGATTTTGCTAGAAAGTACAATTTTTCTTGATAGATATATGCAAACTTGGTGTCAAACTATCGGTAAATCTTCTGTCTACATCATCCGGGTGTAATTTGATGAAGTTTCTGCGAAAAATGAGTGACATCTAGCGATCATAGTATACACTCGTGTCAAAACCCGATATTTCGGTGTTGAGGATCCAAGAGGTTAAGATTAATTAGGACGACAGTTGTGGTTGGGTTGAAGGTACTGCTGACACCAGGTGTTTATACATGGAGGTGTTGCACTTGCCCACCACACAAGCAGGGAGTGGTCACATGTGATGGTCCTAGGTGGAGAGTGAAGGCCAAGTCATAGTCACCAGCAACAACAACAATGTTAACTCCACCATGGATCTGGACGTAGGACTAACAGCTCATTTCTTTCTACACTATTGCAGCAAAAATATAATTTGACCTCTTCATTACACAAATTACCTTGCTACATCACGTCATCAAAACTGGATTGCGAGCACAGCAGCATTTTAACATTCCATGGTATAATTTGCTGAAATTCTGGTTTCAGACTTGTATTTTTATGACAAATACATATAGCATGGTTGTTTCAACCAGAACTAATAACATACATTAATTTTATCAAGATAAAGTTTCATGGACGTTACATGCTTTCATTAGTTGAGATTATTTGTATCTGGGTCACTCCAGCTGTTTATAACACTGGTTGTTCCATGTCAACTTGATGTGTAATTCATCATTTGCTGAATGGTTACTTGAGTCATGTCTGAGACGTCAGTCTTGCAATGACCCTTGTGTGTTTCTAGAGAGTGTCACCTTTCACCTGCGTCCTTCAGCAACAGTGACACATCACAGGGTAGAGTATTTGTCACCCTTCCCCATCCAAGTGGTACAGAAGTGTCTGGACACAGGTCTACTTCCACGCAAGACCTTGCGAGGGTGAGTGACATGACCTCTGACCTTAGGGGTAGTATCAGACTGACACACACTTCACTTGATAGTGTTGTGTTGTTCTATTGATGAGTGAGTGTAAGGGAATGTGCAGGTCTGTATAATACTGGACAAATGGCCCCTGTTAAAACATAACAGAACAATGAAACAGAAAAAAATTTAAAAATCGAAATTTTTTTTTAATCCAATGTGTGTGTGTGTGTGTGTGTGTGTGTGTGTGTGTGTGTGTGTGTGTGTGTGTGTGTGTGTGTGTGTTTGTGTGTGTTGTGTGTGTGTGTGTGTGTGTGTGTGTGTGTGTGTGTGTGTGTGTGTGTGTGTTGTGTGTGTGTGTTGTGTGTGTGTGTGTGTGTGTGTGTGTGTGTGTGGTGTGTGTTGTGTGTGTGTGTGTTTTGTGTTGTGTGTGTGTGTGTTGTGTGTTTTGTGTGTGTTGTGTGTGTGTGTGTGTGTGTGTGTGGTGTGTGTGTGTGTGTGTGTGTGTGTGTGTGTGTGTGTGTGTGTGTGTGTGTGTGTGTGTGTGTGTGTGTGTGTGTGTGTGTGTGTGTGTGTGTGGTGGTGGTGGTGTGTGAGTGTGTGAGTGCGTGTGTTTTAGGTTGCATACACATGTGTAGTTATTATGTGTACCATTATGTGAAACTAAACAGTCTCCTCTGTGTCTACAGATCATCAGCAGAGAAAGTTGAAGTCGATGCAAACTTTCTGAGACAAGACGTCCACCTGGTGGGCGGTTCATACACAGGCATATTTGTTGATGACATTGGCAAGACAGACAGTCCTGACCCAAGCCTCACATGGGGGGACCAGATCTTACAGGTAGATGCATACAGTGTAGCTCAACGTGTATAGAATGTACTTGCAAATCACAGGACATCACATTTTGTTAAGAAATGTTTTGACTGTTTTCATCAGATTGCTCCATTTTGTAGCTTGTCTGACAACTATATAAATAATTTTTGTAACTATGGTAACAGAGAAACAAATATTGAAAGATTAACACAGAAAACACAGACTCAATGAAATGATTTAGGGTTATGACAGGAATTAAACTGTTCTTTAGATTGAGTAAATGATGTTTGCATATTCTGACAAAGAAGATTCATTATTATTACATAATTGTAAGTTTGTATAGATATGAATCCTTACTTGTGTGTCTACTATGAATTATTTCTGTAGTGTATTCTGAAATGGTGCAAACACAGACCAATTATATAGATTGATTAACTGCTGCAGCCCATGAGAGATGTAAACAGGTCTCTTAAGGTCACAAAAATTACTTTATTCGCAAACGATTACACATATTGAATTTCAGGACATCGTATACATAATAAGAGTTAGAATATGAAACTAAAGCAGATTATCAAAACAACCAGGAGACAAAACTGTGAGCTGACTCACTGTGGTCTGCTTAAAACAGCAGTCTGTGACTGTCTAATGCAGCAAAGACTTGATAAGTGTTCTGCGAGTCTGAATAACTTATTGCATTGTGTCTATTTAGATGGGACAGTCATTGGACGACATGTTCAACATAGATGGAATGACACTAGAACAGTTTTATTACTACTCAGACGGTTCACTGCTCTTTGGGTTTTCTCCAAGCTCTCAAAGTCTCTGGTGAGTCACACTTACAACAACCAATGACCTTCACAACACTCTAACTTACAACAACCAATGACCTTCACAACACTCTAACTTACAACAACCAATGACCTTCACAACACTCAACTTACAACAACCAATGACCTTCACAACACTCTAACTTACAACAACCAATGACCTTCACAACACTCTAACTTACAACAACCAATGACCTTCACAACACTCTAACTTACAACAACCAATGACCTTCACAACACTCTAACTTACAACAACCATGACCTTCACAACACTCTAACTTACA
>JAODUO010003511.1:0-14032 GCA_025642075.2 Ridgeia piscesae | reverse complement strand
AGGGGCCCTAAGAAGTCCATGTGCCAACGTTGGAATACTGCTGCTACAGGCAGTGGGTGTAGTGGAGCTGGTTGGCCATGGTAATTACGCTTTGCATGTTGGCACTCTTTACACTGCTTGACATATTTATCCACATCTGCATACATGCCACTCCCGTAGTATGTTCGATCAAAACCTTGGTGGCCTCCACCCACCAACGAGTCATGGTATTCTGACAGTATTTGCCTTCTAAGGTTTATTGGTACCACCACCTGATTAATTAACTTGTCCATTTTCAAAACACGCAGGGGGGAAATGTGATATAATGTGTCATTTATCATACCATATTGGTCGCTTTCTATCACGATTCGTCGTGCTACTTTGTCATCAGCAGGTAATTCGCTGTTTAACACGTAGTCCAATTTCAGGGCATCCTCGCTGTGCCTCTCCAATGCTACTGCCAATTAGGCTAGCTATTGTGACTGTGGCCTGGACTGTTGGATCACCACTTTCATCACACCTCTCATTGTTCTCTCCATAATAGTTCCACTAAAGAAAGCAAGTTGTTAGACCTAGTCTTCACTACAAATCCAACAATAGTAACACACTCTGTATCGGTACCAGGGATATCCGACCACGATATTATTGTCAGATTTCGACGTAAAAATCCAATACCAAAATAAACAACGCAGACAGATCTACCAGTTTGCTCGCGCTGACTGGGAAAGCCTTAATGATGACTTTAACACCTTGTCAAACAAAATCAAAACCCAATACAACACAGGTGCATGCACCGAATCACTGTGGTCAACCTTCAAGAATACGCTAACTGAATCTATTGACAAACATATCCCATCAAAACTGAGCTCCAGCCGATGCAACCTCCCATGGTTAAATGGGAAGCTGCATCGACTACTAAAGCGAAAGAGAAGACTATAAGAAAGCTAAGGAAACAAACAACTGGACAAACTAAAAATTCATCCAAAAAACATGTAGGAGAAGTATGCGTAAAGCCGAATGGGAATACACCCCCACTACTCACCACTCCTCACACACTCACTCCTCACACATTCACTCCTCACACACTCACCCTCACACCTCACTCCTCACCCCTCCTCCTCACACACTCACTCCTCACAATTCACTCCTCACACACTCCTCCTCATACACTCACTCTTCACACACTCTCCTCACACTCACTCCTCACACATTCACCTCAACACCTCACTCCTCACACACCCATTCCTCACCCACTCACTCCTCACACATTCACTCCTCACACACTCACTCCCCCTTACACTCACTCCTCACCCCTCACTCCTTCCACACTCACTACTCACTCACTCACTCCTCATACACCCACTCCCCACACACTCACTCCTCACACCCCTCACTCCTCACACATTCACTCCTTACACACTCACTCTCATACACTCACTCTTCACACACTCTCCTCACACTCACTCCTCACACATTCACTCCTCACACACTCACTCCTCACACACCCATTCCTCACCCACTCACTCCTCACACATTCATTCCTCATACACTCACTCCTCATACACTCACTCCTCACACACTCACTACTCACTCACTCCTCATACACTCACTCCTCACACATTCACTCCTCACACACTCACTCCTCACACACTCACTCCTCATACACTCACTTCTCACACTCACTACTCACACACTCCTCACATACTCACTCCTCATACACTCACTCCTCACACACTCACTCCTCACACACTCACTCCTCACACACTCACTCCTCACACCCCCCTCCTCACACCCACTCCTCACACACTCACTCCTCACACACTCACTACTCACACACACTACTCACACACTCACTCCTCACACACTCACTCCTCACACACTCACTCCTCACACATTCACTCCTCATACAATCACTCCTCACACATTCACTTCTCATACACTCACTCCTCATACACTCACTCCTCACACACTCACTACTCACTCACTCCTCATACACTCACTCCTCACACATTCACTCCTCACACACTCACTCCTCACACACTCACTCCTCACACACTCACTCCTCACACTTACTCCTCACACACTTACTCGTCACACAATATTTTGACTTATTGTATACGTACAATTTATACGAGTGACTCTGTGGTAGGAGAGTAAGTGTATCCTCACGTTTGTGTGAAGAAAGTCTCAATTTCGACAGACTAACAAGTAAAACTTGTACATTTATTTCATATTCTCCTTCATCCTGGGAATATCGCCCGTCTTGACAACACAACGCGGGAAATTCAACGTACGACATCGCAAGTGAGTGACCGTTAAAGCCATTGTTGCGGCTAAGCGTGTAACACTCTCGTTGAGTGTCAGCCTAACACCATTAGGTTGGCGTCACGCTCGGTCACCTGTGTGGTCCAGGCAGAAAGGTGTGACTCTTGCCTGACACGAAGGCAATGGGGACGACAACTCGATCGACCTCACACCCCGAGGACTCCGACGTCGACGGAATTATCAACGATGTTCTGGATAAGCAGCAACTGACATTTGAGAACATGTTGGCGGTGCAGCAGAAGGCCTTCCAAGCCTGCCTCAAGGCATTCGTGGAGGCCAACAACAAGCGCGTGGACGAGCTGGTGCGGGAACATGCGAGAGATTTTCTGGTCTGTTAGTGCGAAAGCTTCACACCACCGTGAAAAACGGTCTACTATCAAAAGTATGTACTGTTCTCCCCCCTCTGCTTTCTTTAGGGGCCCTAAGAAGTCCATGTGCCAACGTTGGAATACTGCTGCTACAGGCAGTGGGTGTAGTGGAGCTGGTTGGCCATGGTAATTACGCTTTGCATGTTGGCACTCTTTACACTGCTTGACATATTTATCCACATCTGCATACATGCCACTCCCGTAGTATGTTCGATCAAAACCTTGGTGGCCTCCACCCACCAACGAGTCATGGTATTCTGACAGTATTTGCCTTCTAAGGTTTATTGGTACCACCACCTGATTAATTAACTTGTCCATTTTCAAAACACGCAGGGGGGAAATGTGATATAATGTGTCATTTATCATACCATATTGGTCGCTTTCTATCACGATTCGTCGTGCTACTTTGTCATCAGCAGGTAATTCGCTGTTTAACACGTAGTCCAATTTCAGGGCATCCTCGCTGTGCCTCTCCAATGCTACTGCCAATTAGGCTAGCTATTGTGACTGTGGCCTGGACTGTTGGATCACCACTTTCATCACACCTCTCATTGTTCTCTCCATAATAGTTCCACTAAAGAAAGCAAGTTGTTAGACCTAGTCTTCACTACAAATCCAACAATAGTAACACACTCTGTATCGGTACCAGGGATATCCGACCACGATATTATTGTCAGATTTCGACGTAAAAATCCAATACCAAAATAAACAACGCAGACAGATCTACCAGTTTGCTCGCGCTGACTGGGAAAGCCTTAATGATGACTTTAACACCTTGTCAAACAAAATCAAAACCCAATACAACACAGGTGCATGCACCGAATCACTGTGGTCAACCTTCAAGAATACGCTAACTGAATCTATTGACAAACATATCCCATCAAAACTGAGCTCCAGCCGATGCAACCTCCCATGGTTAAATGGGAAGCTGCATCGACTACTAAAGCGAAAGAGAAGACTATAAGAAAGCTAAGGAAACAAACAACTGGACAAACTAAAAATTCATCCAAAAAACATGTAGGAGAAGTATGCGTAAAGCCGAATGGGAATACACACACTCACTACTCACACACTCCTCACACACTCACTCCTCACACATTCACTCCTCACACACTCACTCCTCACACACTCACTCCTCACACACTCACTCACACACTCACTCCTCACACATTCACTCCTCACACACTCACTCCTCATACACTCACTCCTCACACACTCTCCTCACACTCACTCCTCACACATTCACTCCTCACACACTCACTCCTCACACACCCATTCCTCACCCACTCACTCCTCACACATTCACTCCTCACACACTCACTCCTCATACACTCACTCCTCACACACTCACTCCTCCCACACTCACTACTCACTCACTCACTCCTCATACACTCACTCCCCACACACTCACTCCTCACACACTCACTCCTCACACATTCACTCCTCACACACTCACTCCTCATACACTCACTCTTCACACACTCCTCACACTCACTCCTCACACATTCACTCCTCACACACTCACTCCTCACACACCCATTCCTCACCCACTCACTCCTCACACATTCATTCCTCATACACTCACTCCTCATACACTCACTCCTCACACACTCACTACTCACTCACTCCTCATACACTCACTCCTCACACATTCACTCCTCACACACTCACTCCTCACACACTCACTCCTCATACACTCACTTCTCACACACTCACTACTCACACACTCCTCACATACTCACTCCTCATACACTCACTCCTCACACTCACTCCTCACACACTCACTCCTCACACACACTCCTCACACCCACTCCTCACACACTCACTCCTCACACACTCACTACTCACACACACTACTCACACACTCACTCCTCACACACTCACTCCTCACACAATCACTCCTCACACATTCACTCCTCATACAATCACTCCTCACACATTCACTTCTCATACACTCACTCCTCATACACTCACTCCTCACACACTCACTACTCACTCACTCCTCATACACTCACTCCTCACACATTCACTCCTCACACACTCACTCGTCACACACTCACTCCTCACACACTCACTCCTCACACTTACTCCTCACACACTTACTCGTCACACAATATTTTGACTTATTGTATACGTACAATTTATACGAGTGACTCTGTGGTAGGAGAGTAAGTGTATCCTCACGTTTGTGTGAAGAAAGTCTCAATTTCGACAGACTAACAAGTAAAACTTGTACATTTATTTCATATTCTCCTTCATCCTGGGAATATCGCCCGTCTTGACAACACAACGCGGGAAATTCAACGTACGACATCGCAAGTGAGTGACCGTTAAAGCCATTGTTGCGGCTAAGCGTGTAACACTCGTTGAGTGTCAGCCTAACAC
Organism: Ridgeia piscesae; assembly: GCA_025642075.2. Taxonomy (NCBI): domain Eukaryota; kingdom Metazoa; phylum Annelida; class Polychaeta; order Sabellida; family Siboglinidae; genus Ridgeia; species Ridgeia piscesae. Next base: position 8,975 of record JAODUO010003511.1, on the reverse strand, counting down.
CATTAGGTTGGCGTCACGCTCGGTCACCTGTGTGGTCCAGGCAGAAAGGTGTGACTCTTGCCTGACACGAAGGCAATGGGGACGACAACTCGATCGACCTCACACCCCGAGGACTCCGACGTCGACGGAATTATCAACGATGTTCTGGATAAGCAGCAACTGACATTTGAGAACATGTTGGCGGTGCAGCAGAAGGCCTTCCAAGCCTGCCTCAAGGCATTCGTGGAAGCCAACAACAAGCGCGTGGACGAGCTGGTGCGGGAACATGCGAGAGATTTTCTGGTCTGTTAGTGCGAAAGCTTCACACCACCGTGAAAAACGGTCTACTATCAAAAGTATGTACTGTTCTCCCCCCTCTGCTTTCTTTAGGGGCCCTAAGAAGTCCATGTGCCAACGTTGGAATACTGCTGCTACAGGCAGTGGGTGTAGTGGAGCTGGTTGGCCATGGTAATTACGCTTTGCATGTTGGCACTCTTTACACTGCTTGACATATTTATCCACATCTGCATACATGCCACTCCAGTAGTATGTTCGATCAAAACCTTGGTGGCCTCCACCCACCAACGAGTCATGGTATTCTGACAGTATTTGCCTCCTAAGGTTTATTGGTACCACCACCTGATTAATTAACTTGTCCATTTTCAAAACACGCAGGGGGGAAATGTGATATAATGTGTCATTTCTCATACCATATTGGTCGCTTTCTATCACGATTCGTCGTGCTACTTTGTCATCAGCAGGTAATTCGCTGTTTAACACGTAGTTATACATTTGTCCAATTTCAGGGCATACTCGCTGTGCCTCTCCAATGCTACTGCCAATTAGGCTAGCTATTGTGACTGTGGCCTGGACTGTTGGATCACCACTTTCATCACACCTCTCATTGTTCTCTCCATAATAGTTCCACTAAAGAAAGCAAGTTGTTAGACCTAGTCTTCACTACAAATCCAACAATAGTAACACACTCTGTATCGGTACCAGGGATATCCGACCACGATATGTGACGTGTTCTAACGAAATGAGTCGTATGTCAGCGAACTTGATTTCGAGAAAACACCGCATAAACATGTAACGATGAATTTCGACGATTTTGGCTTTTTGTCACCAAAGTCTACTTTTGCATCTTTTTTGTCAATTGGCAATGCTTATTTCTCGTTTACATTATTATTTAGTACATTTTATAGCCTTTTTAGACACACTATGTAACATTTCACGCATGAATTTCGTAAAACAGAACCGATAAATCGCAGTAGTTCAAGTCGCATTCTTTGGGGTTTCCCTCAACGCATGGCGGACTTATTTGGTACTACAGGAAAGCCCTGGACGCCCTCTTTCGGATTCTTGTAGTAGAAATTCCCACTGACGTCATTGTAAGCCAATAGCAGCATTTAATGCGAGAGGCCTATCTGTGAACAAACGTCACTAGACGCCGCGAGGAGCTGACAGCGTGCCCCTGATTGGCTTAGAGCTGTGCGCGCAGGCGCAGTGCGCTCTCGCTAGCCGTAAACAACGTGGAATTGATCGGGTCGCTGCTACAAAACATTGCTAAATACTCGGATTATGTTGTAATAATTTCAGTAAACAGTTAGCATGATATATCTTCGACAGCGAACATGCCTTGGGAGTATATTTCGAATGCATCAAATGGAGTAATAGAAGCAAAACGGCCGATTTTGGATCGACAATGTACTCGACTGTGTGCTTATGTGACCGCGAACTTCAAATGCGGTTTTCTCCGTTTGAAACTTTCTACCCTAGGCATGTTCAGCGTCCAATAACTTTGGCTGTGTGTGAGATATGTCCATAATTTTTACACCGTTGGAAAGATTAATACTTCTTCCAATACAACACAGGTGCATGCACCGAATCACTGTGGTCAACCTTCAAGAATACGCTAACTGAATCTATTGACAAACATATCCCATCAAAACTGAGCTCCAGCCGATGCAACCTCCCATGGTTAAATGGGAAGCTGCATCGACTACTAAAGCGAAAGAGAAGACTATAAGAAAGCTAAGGAAACAAACAACTGGACAAACTACAAATTCATCCAAAAAACATGTAGGAGAAGTATGCGTAAAGCCGAATGGGAATACATCAATAATATCATAACCCAAGGACTCCAGACAAACAACTCAAAACCTTTCTGGAAATACATTAAAAGCAGAAAACAACACAACATTGAAGTAGCCCCCCTGAAAAAGAATGGTTCACTGGTGTGTGACAGCAAGGAGAAGGCTGAAATCCTCCTGGACCAGTTCCCCACACCTTGACCCTCCACAACACCCAATTATAAGTGATATTAACATTAACACAGTATGCAAGTTACTCAAAGCCATCAAATCCCCACAAAGCATGTGGGCCTGACCAAATCCCGAATGTCATTTTGAAGAACTGTGCTGACACCAATGGCATCCCATACATCATACAACCTCGGCAGGGGAAAACTTGTCCACGATGCCTGCCATTGCAGGAACCATCTCTGCGCCAGTCCCGTGTGCCATCTGACCTTCGTTTTCGTTCGTCCAGTAAAATTTCAGCCCGTTATTTACGCCCACGTAATATCACTTCACCGAATTTGGAATATAAAAACCGCGGATTCTCCACCATTTTTCGTACCGCTGCCTAGACTAATTGTAATTAGGCAAGACAGCAGTCTGGGTAACCAATCTCTAACTGAACGGTCTCTTCTAATGGTGTCGCCATCTTGCGGAATTGCTGTTATGGAGAAACCGGACTACTATGTCGCCACCTAGCGGAGTCATCCAGCTAAAACAGGTGAAAACAAACGAGTCACCAAATAAGATAAACTATAAAACACACATTAGTTATAATTGGATTTTTTATATAAATCATCTGTACATAACAATAACACAAAATATGAATGATGTTGCATTCATCGTTGTCCCTTTTCAGTTTGTTTCTCCTGAAGTGCCGCAAAATCGTTCTTCTTTCAGGTGGGAGAATGATTTCACGTCAATATCTCCTATATGAAAGACGGGCTTACTGCTCTTAACGATGTCGCGTGTTTTGGCATTAGGTTAATTATAAAACGGACACGAGTAAGGAATTCATGTTGACCACTGATGCATCAGGGCAGGCAGTAGGGTATATCCTTAGCCAGAAAGATCAAGCAGAGAGAGAAAGAGTCATAGCCTATGGAAGGAGGGCATTGAGAAAATCAGAACGAAACTACCCAGTAACAGAACTTGAAAGTCTAGCCAGTATTGAGGGCATCAAAGCGTATCACCCTTATTTAGCAACGGCGGTTAACCCAAACTCACCAAGAGCAATCTTTATTTTATAGATTATTTTATAACTGTAATAAACAGACAGTAAGGTATAATTAAAATACAAATCAAAATACGTATATTTCCCTGCCCTGGTCTTTTTACTTTTCCCCAAGGCGGGAAACCTTCTGTCACATGGTCAACTATGCCCTCTGGTGGACATCCCCACAACTTGGATAGCCCTGCCATGCCCTCTGGTGGACATCCCCTCACCTTGGTGACAGCATATTCACCGTTAGAACCTTTCTAAGTCTTGTCATGGCTGAACGGAACGGTGCTTTTCAGTTTTCTTGATATAATCTATGTATTATATTGGCACATGTATCTTAGATTGGACACAATTATGTTCTTTTGTGTATAAATGTTCTCAAATATTCGTATATTCTTTAGCGACAATGTTTTCCATTTACTTATGGGCCTTTCACCGCTGCTTCCTAGAGGTATGAACCAATAATCTTGCTACATCTCTAGTTTGAAGTGTTATTTGGATAAGAACATATAGTCCCTATTCCGAGGGAGGTCGTTTTTCATGGAGTTATAGGTTTCCACAAAAGTAATACATTTTCGTGGTCATATAGACCCCAACAAACTACGATATTATGTTTTATACTGTTTTCATAAATTTCCTTGACGCATGGTTTAGATTATATCTTCTGTGTCACACGATAGACCTAACTAATATCAAGAAAAGTATAACTTCGTATTTTATATGGGAATAGCTTTGTAGGTCAGTATTCAAAATAGAGGTAATATACATATATATCTCAGCAATGTTGTATTTCCTGTGTTACTGTCGAAATGTTCTCGATAAATGCAGTATGAAGTTCGAATGGTTTTGTCAGGTAGGCAAATTTGTTGTAATAATTTTAAGAACTTTCTCGAAATGCGGCGTCGATTACTTCAATTATGTGGTCTGAGTTGTGTTGGTGGTTACTTTCAACAATTAGCTGCTGCTGGCATCTCTGGAAACGTGATGTAGGATTGTAGATCAGTTTTGTATCAATTCAGGAATTAGGATTTAAATATCCAGAAAGGTTAACATATATGTAAGATTTACCACAGAGGTCCGTGCGCATTTAAACATCTTTCAGAGAGAAGCAATTTACCCAGCAATCTGTTTTGAACAATAGTTTCAAATTATAAGGCATTTCATAATTTATCTTGGTAAGTTTGATTTTAGGTAGACGCAGACATCCTAGATCTGAAGTTGATAGCATCAGCGTCCTTCATATGAATGATGTTGCATTCATCATTGTCCCTTTTCAGTTTGTTTCTCCGCAAAATCGCCATCTTTCAGGTGGGAGAATGATTTCACGTCAATATCTCCTATATGAAAGACGGGCTACTGCTCTTAACGATGTCGCGTGTTTTGGCATTAAGTTAATTATAAAACGGACACGAGTAAGGAATTAATTTTGACCACTGATGCATCAGGGCAAGCAGTAGGGTATATCCTTAGTCAGAAAGATCAAGCAGAGAGAGAAAGAGTCATAGCCTATGGAGGGAGGGCATTGAGAAAATCAGAACGAAACTACCCAGTAACAGAACTTGAAAGTCTAGCCAGTATTGAGGGCATCAAAGCGTATCACCCTTATTTAGCAACGGCGGTTACCCAAACTCACCAAGAGCAATCTTTATTTTATAGATTGAAATAATAACTAATAAACAGACAGTAAGGTATAATTAAATTCCCTGAACCAACGTGTTCATGATTTCACGTCAATATCTCCTGTATGAAAGACGGGCTTTACTGCTCTTAACGATGTCACGTGTTTTGGTTATTGCAGAGTTGCACCATAAAATTGAAGTTAGAATATTTGTTCCAAGTAGACACAATTATAATAATGAGTAAGTAATGTAAAAGCTATATTTAACAAGGGTGACCATGTCGCAAAATACAACGTGGATTTCAACGATCCTTCTCGCAAAACAATCCTACACTTATATAGCTTTTGGTAACGTGTACAACGCAACAATACATTTTTTGGTATGTTCTGATGCTGTATGTCCTTTCCGAATGTATGAATGAATGTCATTCATAATATAATGCACGTATTTAATCAGTATTTTAAGTATGGCGGGGATAAATTTAACAGTGTTGTTTGTGCTTATTGTGTCGACATAACCTATTCAACATCATCGTTTTATGACCAGACCGGAGAAGGCGGCAAGTGAGAGCGACTAGACGGGAGAGGTCGGGTAAAGAGGGCGACTAGACGGGAGAGGACGACTTGACGGACGAGTGCGACTAGACGGGAGAGGGCGGCTGCAAAGGAGAAGGCGAGTAGACGAAAGAGGGCGGCTAGAGGAGAGAATCGAGTAGTTTCGAGTAGTTACGACTGATTTCGAGTGGTTACGAGTACTTTCGGGTATCTATTCGTAACCACGTGTTTCGAGTAGTTATCTACACGAAACTACAAGAAATTTCGTGTAGTTATCTACACGAAACTACAAGAAATTACTCCAAACTACTCGTATCTATTCGCCACTACTCATAACTACTTTCGAGTGTTTTCGAATGGTTTGCGGTGGTTTCGAATGGCTAAGAGTGGTTAAGGGTTGTTTCAAGTGGTTTCTAATGGGTTCGAGTGGCGTCGAGTGGCTACGAGTGGTTAGGAGTGGTTAGGAGTGGTTACGATTAGTTACGACTGTTTACGAATGGTTTCGAGTGGTTTTGAGTGGTTTCGAGTGGTTTCGAGTGATTTCGAGTGATTTCGAGAAGATTCGAGTAGTTTCGACAAGTTTCGAGTAGTCTCGAGTAGATACGAGTAGTTACAAGTTACGAGTAGGTAGGAATGGTTACGAGTTGTTACGGGAATGGTTTCGACTGGTTTCGATTGGTTTCGAGTTGTTTCGAGTGGTTTCGATTGGTTACGAGTGGTTACGAGTGGTTACGAGTAGTTACAGGTAGCTACGGGTAGTTAGGGTACTTTCGGGTAGCTACTGATTATTACGGGTAGTTACGGGTTGTTACGTGTAGTTACGTGTAGTTTCGAGTAGTTTCGAGTTGTTCCGAGTAGTTTCGGGTAGTTCCGGGAAATTACGAGAAGTTACGAATAGTTACGGGTTCTTACGGGTAGCTACGGATTGGTGGTTCGGGGTGGTTACGAGTGGTTAATATTGGATACGATTATTTAGGAGTGGTAAAGAGTGGCTACGAGTAGTTTCGTTTGGTTTCGGGTGGTTTCGGGTACTTATGGGTAGTTACGGTTAGTTTCGAGTAGGTACGTGTAGTTACGAGTGGGATCAAGTGGCTTGGAGTGATTACGAGTGGTTACGAGTGGTTTGGAATGGTTACGATTAGTTTACGAGTGGCTAAAAGTGGTTACGAGTAGATTCGGGTTGCTACTCGTAACCAAACGAAACTACTCGAAACTACTCGTAACTACCCGTAACTACTCGAAACTACACGATATTATTCTTAACTACTGGTTTCGAATGGTTTCGAGTGGTTTCCGGTGGTTTCGATTGGTTACGAGTGGATACGATTAGTTTACGAGGTAGTTTCGGGTAGTTATTGGGAATTACGGGTAGTTACGGGTATTTTCGAATAGTTTCAAGTGGATAGGAGTGGTTTCTATTGGTTTCGATTGGTTTCGAGCGGTTGCGCATGGTTTCGAGCGGTTTCTTGCGGTTTCGAGAGGTTACGAGTTGTTACGAGTAGTTTCCGGAGTTTCGTGTAGCTTCCAGTAGTTATGGGCAGTTATGGGTAATTAAGGGAAGTTACGGGTATTTACTGGTAGTCACAGGTAGTTTCGAATAGATTCGAGTAGTTTCGTGTACTTTGGAGTAGTTACGAGTGGTGTCGAGAGGTTTCGAGTGGTTTCGAGTGGTTTCGAGTGATTACGTGTAGTTTCGAGAAGATTCGAGTATTTTCGACTAGTTACGAGTGGTTTCGTGTGGTTTCGAGTTGTTACGGGTAGTTAAGCGTAATTACGAGTAGTTTCGAAGTAGATTCGAGTAGTTACTAGTGGTTACGAGTAGCTACCGGTTACTACGGGTAGTAACTATTCGTAACCACTCGTAACTACTCGAATCTACTCCTACCTACCCGTAACTATCCGAAACTACTCGTAACTACTCGAAACTACCCGAAATTACTCGAAACTACTCCAATCTATTCGAAACTACTTATAATTACTGAAAACTACTCTTAACTACTGGTTTCGAGTGGATACGTGTTGTTTCGAGTGGTTTATATTGGTTTTGACTGGTTACGAGTAGTTTCGGATAGTTTCGAGTACTTTCGAATAGATTCGAGTAGTTACGGGTGTTTGCGGGTAGTTAGTGTAATTTAGGATAGTTTCGAGAAGTTGCGAGTGGCTTCGGGTACTTACGGGTAGTTATGGGAAGTTACATGTAGTTACGGGTAGTTAGTTACGTGTAGTTACGAGTACCTACGAATACTTTCGAGAAGTAAATACGAGTAGTTACGAGTAAATACGAGTAGTTACGAGTAAATACGGGTAGTTCCTAACAGTTTCGAGTAGTTACGAGTGGCTACGAATGGTTTCGAATTGTTTCGAGTAGTTACGAATATTTACGAGTATTTACGGGAATAGTTTCGAGTTGTTTCGAGTTGTTTCGAGAGGTTACGAGTTTTTATGAGTGGTTTCGAGTGATTTCTAGTAGTTACGGTAGCTACGGGTAGATACGTTTAGTTTCGAGTAGTTTTTCGAATAGTTACGAGTGGTTTCGAGTGGTTTCGAGTTGTTACGGGTAGTTTCGAGTAGTTACTAGTGGTTACGAGTACCTACCGGTTCTTACTGGTAGTAACTATTCGTAACCAGTCGTAACTACTCGAAACTACTCGAAACTACTCGAAACTACTCGAAACTACCGAAATTACTCGAAACTATTCGAATCTATTCGAAACTACTCATAACTACTCAAAACTACTCTTAACGCCTGGTTTCGAGTGGATTCCGGTGGTTTCGAATGGTTACGAGTGGATACGTGTTGTTTCTAGTGGATTCTAGTGGTTTCGAGTGGTTTCGAACAGTTTCGAGTTGTTTCGAGTGGTTTTGACTGGTTACGAGTAGTCTCAGGTAGTTTCGAATAGATTCGAGTAGTTTATAGTAGTTACGGGTAGTTACGTGTAATTTAGGGTAATTTCGAGAAGTTTCGGGAACTTACGGGTAGTTACGGGTAGTTTCGAGTAGTTTAAGAGAATATACAGGTAATTAAGCGTAGTTGCGAGTAGTTTCGAGTAGTTAAGAATGGTTACGAGTGGTTTTGAGTTGTTTCGAGTTGTTTCGAGTTGTTTCGAGTTGCTTCGAGTGGTTACGAGTGGATACGATTAGTTACGCGTTGAAAAGAGTGACTACGAGTAGTTTCGGCTGGTTTCGGGTACTTACGGTAGCTACGGGTAGATACGTTTAGTTTCGAGTAGTTTCGAATAGTTACGAGTGGTTTCGAGGGGTTTCGAGGGGTTTCGAGTGATTACGTGTAGTTACGAGAAAATTCGAATATTTTCGACTAGTTACGAGTGGTTTCGAGTTGTTACGGGTTAGTTAAGCGTAGTTACGAGTGGTTTCGATTAGTTACTAGTGGTTACGAGTAGCTGGTTTCTAGTGGTTTCTAGTGGTTTCTAGTGGTTTCTAGTGGTTTCTAGTGGTTTCTAGTGGTTTCTAGTGGTTTCGAGTGGATTCGAACAGTTTCGAGTGGTTTCGAGTGGTTTCGAGT